>MCJB01001178.1:0-16174 GCA_002018475.1 Nicotiana obtusifolia | reverse complement strand
ATATATATATATATATATATATATATATATATATATATATATATATATATATATATATATATATATATATATACATACATACATATCGCTCAATCCACAGGACTAGGGAAACACTTCGGATTTGCGAATTATGTATTTAAAACATCAAGGTAAGACCATAAAAGGATATAAGTTCTCATCTTTGATTAACGGTCTGCCAAAACTCTAGATAGTGGAGCTCGATTTAACATAATCGTTAACCAACTTCTCACTATTCAATTCAAGCAATTTAAACTAGCAATTGAGTTCAATTAGTGCAAGTAATAATATAATAAAGGCATACGTCTACCCGGACATAACATGAATCAGCTACGTACGGACTCTCGTCACCTCGTGCATACATAGCCCCCATTATAGGTAGCACATCAAATCACCTAGGGGTAGTTTTCCCCTTACGGGTTTAGTCAGTAGACTTACCTTACTCCGAAGTTTCATAAATGGCCCTAACGCCTCTATAGCACCTCAAACTAGTGCCCGTCGACCCAAATCTAGTCAAAAACCCATGAAAACCGACAAAAATATACTCCACCGCTCATAATTAATTAATTTACAACAATATCCAACTCCGCTTGAAGAGTCAACAAAGTCAACCCTCAGGCACTTGTCCGGATTACGAATATTCTTGAAGATAATCGTTACCCATAACACCACGAACTCAAATATATAATTTATTCCTAATTCCATGTCCAATTTCGTGGTCAAAGTCTGACAATACGATTTCTAGGTTTTCTTCTAAAAATTCCACAATTTCTACAAATTTTTATGTTTAAATCCATATATAACTCATGTACTTAGCTCACAATGTGTAGAAGTTTCTTACCTCAAGGTAGATGATGAAGTTAGCTCCCCAAATCACCCAAAAATCGGCCAAGCAAGAGAGGAATGAGTGAAATGAGCAAAAATCCCAATTGAGTGACATATATTCTGCCCAGGCATTGCCTTTCGCGATTGCGGTCTGAAGCCTCGAGATCGCAAAACAATAACACCTCTGCCGCCAAAAATGCTCTACGCGATCGCGTTTGAAGACTCGCGATCGGGGAGCACGACCAGTCCACCAATCGCGAATGCGGGACAACTTTGCATTCGCGAAGACCAATTCCATCATCCCCCACTTCAACACTACGTTCGCGCGTAACCCCATGCGTGAACGCGATGTTCCAGCCTAGAAAACTATGCGATCCCGTATCTTCGCCTGCGACCGCGAAGAATAATTCACCATCTTATCCCACTTACTTTCCATGATCGCGTCTCCCTCTTCACGATTGCGAAGCATGCCAAAGAAACCAGAAACCAGCCCAAAATACACCAGAGGCCCCCGGGACCCCATCCAATCACACCAACCAGTCCCAATACCATATCCAAACTTATTCAAGGGCTCGAAACTCCGCGAATAACATCAAAATCATGAATCGATGATCAAAACCTTTTTTTAAACCTTCAAACTTATAAACTTCGATGAACCCGTCCGAATTACACTTAAACATTCTGCAATGATGCTAACTTTACGTACAAGTCACGAATCACGATACGAACCTATTTCAAGGATCGGAATCCCAAACGGACATCCATAACATCAAAGTCCACTTTAAATCAAACTTAAGAAATTCTAGAACCTTCAAAAATGCTAACTTTCCATAATAAGTGCTGAAATGTAGGGGTGGGCATAATACCGGCCGAACCGAAAAAATTAGTCGAATCGTAAATTTCGATTTTTCGGTGTCAGTTTAATCGATTATTCGGCCGATATGCGGTTTATAAATTATTAAATTTCGGTATTCAGGCGGTTAACAATTTTGCTGTTTCGATTTTCGGTTAAACCAAAAAAATCGAAGTTTTGGATATATGTTGAGAAAAATAGGTTTGAACATATGGGCTCAACACCTGGCCACCAACTTTTAGCCTAATTTACCCAATACCCATCTGAAACTCAATTTTCCCAATACCCATCTGAAACCCAATTTACCCAATACCTAAATACCCTACAAGCCTACAGACTTACGTTACTTTCCTTCCTTAGAAATTAGAAATTGTTTAGTTCTAATTAGGGTTCTTGATTTCTTGAGTCCCGACTTCCTTCCTCTGTGCCAACTGCTGTGACGCATTCTTCCTCTTCCCCCGCTCGTCGCTCCTTCTTATTCCTCAGGTTAGCCTTTCTAAAATTGCAACATGCATACAATTAATTTTTCGATTATTATTACTTTATTAGTATTGCTGGTTTCTTTCAACTTTTGATTTTTCTGCTCTTGTTTATAGTATATATGCGCATTTGCCTCTTACTTTTAGGACTCTTTCGAGTTAACATTTGCCAAAAAGAAGTGATAATTGCATCTTTTGTTTTTTGCTTCTATTTTTGCTTTTGTTCTTTTGTTCTTTTTGCCACTATACCGACTTGATTTTATGCGAGTTGCGACATGCTAGATTTGTACTTCATACCAGTTTGCATGTTTAATTCTGTTTTCGTTCGATTTTGTATAGATGTCAGAAGTTGAAAATAGAGTAAGTGAGGTAGGTTCATCTGAAAGCAAACCTACTTCGTCACCTACAAATTCAGTTAAAACTAGTCAAGGCCCAGAAAAAGAAAATCCATACAATGTGGATCAATTTCTTGGGATCATTTTAAAAAGTTTAAACATGATAATGGAGGTGATAGAGCAAAGTGTAAACATTGTGGTCGTGATTATAAGGCTGATTCACGATTGAATGGAACATCATTGAATACTCATTTAAAGAAGTGTCCAAAAATACCATAGAAAGTTGATAATACTCAAACACAATTGTGTTTACAAAAGGATGGGCACATTAATGGTGGGGGTGCTTTGGAAATTTGATCAAGAACTAGTTAGGACGGCTTTAGTTGAGATGGTAGCTACGGAGGAATTACCTTTTAGCTTTGTTGAAAAGAAAGGTTTTAAGAAGTTTATGAGCATAGCCCAACCTCTATTTAATGTTCCTTCTCGTAGGACAATTACAAGGTCTTATTTTCAAGTTTACAGTGAAGAGAGGGCTTAAACTAATGAAAAATTTCAGAGAAGTAAAACCAAAAATTTGCCTTACCACAAACACATGAACTTCGTTACAAAGAATTAATTATATGTGTTTGACGGGTTATTTTATTGATAGAGATTGGGTGTTACATAAAAGAATACTAAATTTTTTCCCTATCTCTAGTCATAAGGGTGACGAGATGTCAAATATTATTGGTAATTGTTTGCTTGAATGGAAATTGAATAAGGTATTCAATGTTACTGTTGATAATGCTTCTTTGAATGATGTCATGGTCACATAATTGTCTAAACAATTAGATATGTGAAAAGCTAATTCGATGAGTGGCAAGCATCTTCATGTGAGATACATGGCTCACATACTTAATCTAAGTGTACAAGATGGTTTGAAGGAAATTGATATTTCTGTAAAACGTGTTAGATAAGCTGTGAGGTATGTGAGATCATCTCCGTATGACCTTAAAGTTTAGGGAATGTTGTGCACATCAAGAGGTAGAATGTAGAAAAACATTGTGTTTGGATGTTCCTACTAGATGGAATTCCACCTACTTGATGTTGGAAACAGCACAAAACTTTGAGAAGGTCTTTGACAAGCTTCATCTTTTTTATGATGGATTTTCTACTCATCTTTGTACGCATGTTTGTGAGGATGGGGATGTTGCAGGTCCATTTATATGTGATGATTGGGTGAATGTGAGAGACATGATAAAGTTTCTTGAAAGATTTCACGAGCTCACCGAAAAAGTTTCAGGTTCATGTTATGTCACCTCCATTTGTCATTTTGAGGATATGTGTGAGCTTGATAGCCATTTGAAAGCTTGTTTAGCTAGTGATGATACTAATTTGAGTAAGATGGCAGGAAAGATGAAAGAAAAGCTTAAAAAATATTGGGGTAAACCTGAAAAGATAAATAAAATGATATTCATTGCTTCTGTATTAGATCCTCATAACAAATTAGAGTATGCTAATTTTTGCACTTGAGAGAATGTTGGGGGAGGAACCAGGGAAGAAATTAACTGCCGAAGTGGATGCTTATTTGAATTCTTTATTTGGGAAGTATCAAAAAAATATTCAAAAGGATGTTATCTTCAATAATCTCCATCTAAATCTACTTCATCTGATGACACATCATCTTCATCTAGTGGGAACAAAGCATCAATTGAAAAGGCAAAAGGAAGACTTTGGAAGTGGAGGTGCTAAATCTGAGTTGGAAAGATATATTGGTGAATGACAAGAGCCATTGTCTGATGATTCTAATGACTTTAAAATCTTAGATTGGTGAAAAATTAATGTGCCTCGATTTCCTATTCTATCTGTGCTAGCGCGTGATGTATTGGTCATTCCAATTTCTAGTGTTGCATCGGAATGTGCATTTTGCACCGGTGGCCACAGTCTTGATTCATTTAGGAGTTCATTGACTCCTCGGTTAGTGCAAAGTCTTGTTTGTGTTCAAGATTGATTTAGATGTGAGGGTACTCCTATTAATGTTGAAGAAGATTTGGAGTTTCATCAGCAAATTGAATTTGGTAAGATTTTGCGTTTTATGTGTTTTAGTGAAAATTAGTTTACTTTTTAAGTTTAAATGACACACTTTATCAAATTATATTTAGATATGGCAAAGAATGGAAGAGAAACTTACATTGTTAAAAGAGATACTAGCATTATTGATGCATAGTTCGAACAAGTGGTAAGTTTAAAGATTTGCTTGTTTTATGATATCCTTTTGCTATTTATAATTAAAAATATTTTATTTAACTTGTGATCTTTCTTATTTTGTAGGTTCAACTATGCCTCATGGTCCTAAAGCTAGATCGCCTATTTGGGAACATTTTGAGGTAGTTGAAGAAAATGAAGAAGCACGCAAAGCAAAGTGCGTTCATTGTGGTTGAGTTTATAATTGTCATCCGAAATATTATGACACTTTTGGCTTAGTGAAGCATATTAAGAAGTGTCTCATGCCTCATCCAATAATTTGCATTTAAGATTTTAAGTATCATTTTCTAGACTTACTTTGTGGCTTGTGGGCTGTGACTAGTTTGCTTTTGAACAAAATAAAAATATCTTCATTTTGAAATTCCATTGGACTCGACTGGAGTAATGTATTATAGGAATCATCCTCTTTCAATCAAAGAGCTATTTCGGATGTTTTCGTGAACAGTAAGCAGCAGATCTCCCCTTATTTTGGGATTGAAGCGGCTAATCCATGCATATTGCCATTGTTTTGTTGTTTGGTGATGGTATTTCTAGACTTGTTTTGGTTATCTCTTGAATTCTACAGTATCTTGTATTGAACTAAAATAGTAGTTCTTGCCTGCTTCTTTAAATCTTCTGCATTTCTCCCATAAATAGTAGTTGTTGCCTGCTAAGGCGTGGGCAGTGGAAGGGTCGTTTACATTTGAGAATTCCCTAGAAACCCCAAAAGGGAGTTGGATTGAAAGATAATGCTTATAATTTTGGTGGCAAAATTATATTTAAAACAGGTACCAATTATCGATGGTAATTGGTAGGTCAAGAAGACCAAGATTTGATCGTATTTTTGTCATTGTCTGTTAACTTACATGTTGTCCTTCAATTGTTTCCTAGATTTACATGTTGTCCTTCAACTATTTCCTAGATTTGAAAGAGAGAATAACGCAGAAAGTCGTAGATTATGCAAGATTTTAGCACCACAAGAATTATTCCAATGAGTAACACATACAAATCTTGCACCTTTAATAACCGAAAAACTAAACCGGAAATAACCGAATCGAACCTTGAAAAAACCGTACCGAACCGTAAATACTTTGGTTTGATTTGGTTATTAATATTACAAAATTGAAAACTGATAAATCGAACCGTACTTTCATACTTACCGATCGAACCAACCAACGCCCACCCCTACCGAAATGCTCTCAGGCCACCCGATACTTAACCTGAATGCACGCCCAAGTCCGAAATCATCATACGAACCTATTGGAACCTTCAAATCCCGATTCCGAGGTCGTTTACTCAAAAGTCAAACCTTGATAAACTCTTCCAACATAAAGCTTCCGAATTGAGAATTTTCCATCTGAATCAACCGCAAACCTCCAAAATTTAATTCCGACCACATGTACAAGTCATAAAACATGAAGCGAAGCTACTCAAGGCCTCAACCCGCTCAACGACACGCTAGAGCTTAAAACGACCGATCGGATCATTACATTCTCCCCCACTTAAACATACGTTCGTCCGAACGTGCCAAGAACTGCTCTGGAATTGCCCAACTCCACCTGCTTGTGCCACCATAACCCATGTGAGCACATTCGCTCAGGACAATTTGAAGATCTGTCATGCTACCTTAGCCCACAAGCCTTAGAAATAAATTCTAACATCCGAAATTCTCAACGAGGCCTGATTCTAACATACGAACATTGTATCAATCTCTAACTCATACCAAATATGAACATGCACCCATGCTAAAATCACACAATGCACTGCATAATTTATATGCCCATATAAACATCCTCCAACCGTAGAAGCTGAAATTCGCTATCCTGATGCACGTATTATACCTCATAACGCGCATAAGCCCCGATCCAACCCTCGCGATACTGCAACGATGGGAGCGACCCGTAGAAGCTCATAGCCGGCTGCCAAATCAATAACTCATGGAGTCTCTCCGCTTGACAAGAACCATTACCTCATTCTGAACTGAATAGTGACATTTTCTCTTTAATATACCCTACATAAACCCTATCGCACTGATCTCAGGTCCAATAACCTCGTCTCACCCAGTACAAGCTGCTCGGGCAATAAACCACCTCAAACACCGTCTAAAATCTCACGTGACTCAACCAATGCGCCAACAAGCCACAACTCGAATATGACCAATAAGGAATAACGAATCCAAATACAAGATTATCCGGCATGCACAACGAACAAAACAACCAAACCAATGCTATGAACCTATCTTAAAGATGAAAAACAAAACACACAAAATAAGTATAACGGACCATACTCAACATCTCACTAATGCGGCATGAAACCCGATCCACACATGATACCGTTGCGGCGTGCAACCCGATCCAAACATCATACCCGTGGCGGCGCGCCACCCGATCCACAAACATACCATCAATAAGGAAATACCTACCGAGCCAAAATGCGCATATCTACGAAATGCCCGAATGTCAACCACAGGCACGTTAAGTGCATAAACGCAACCCTA
Organism: Nicotiana obtusifolia; assembly: GCA_002018475.1. Classification (NCBI taxonomy): domain Eukaryota; kingdom Viridiplantae; phylum Streptophyta; class Magnoliopsida; order Solanales; family Solanaceae; genus Nicotiana; species Nicotiana obtusifolia. Next base: position 8,944 of record MCJB01001178.1, on the reverse strand, counting down.
GGGAGACAGATAGCACCATGCGCTACAAAATGTCAAGCACGACTAAGGTGCAATAGACGATTTGCATCTCGAGATCCATCTTGCTCTTATAACACCACAAGCTACACGGGATCATAACACATGTGCGAATAATCAAGTTGCCTCACAACCCACATGGCATAATAGAGTGTTACATAGAATAACTGATGACAGGAATAACATCCAACACCCGAAGACTCCTCCATAAGCAATGATATGCCGAATAAACACATTCAACCTGATGTAGAGCATACATTCACATTAGATTTACTAACAGACCTCAAGCCGATTCCAATCATCCCATATTGGGCCACTAACCTTTCAAGTATCCATAATGACCCTATTCATGACACATATGAGCAGTCATCAAATCCAGAACAAAATCCCAAAGTCCACAACCAAAAGAATAGAGCACCTCTCAATCATGACCTCTCCCATTGGCGACAACCAAAATCTTCACACCTGATTTCAATCTCTAACAATCGAATGACTAACACGTTATACTTATACAATCTTCTCATGGGATATACTCCCACAACCTTCCGCACTAGGTAGCAATATCTGAACATCAATGGCCATCGACCATGCTATTTCTACAGTACTAACCAAGCATCCGCATTTCAATACCCAACGCTCCTACCACAAAATAGACCATCCTCAAGCTGCCCGACAATAGTGCTAGCATACACTGAACATCTGAAATCCTCCCGCACTCCTCTAAGCTCGTGACATTCTTATCAAAACCGAACCACAACCTTGATCCTCAACTTCTAATTTCCAAAAAGCTCACTGCACCTATCATGTCGCAACACGAGAGTCTAAGAACTTCATCATAACCCCTGAACCACCAGTAGAATAAATACTTCATTGGCTAGAACCCCTTTGACTCCACTCATCTTAGAAGAACAATTGCGACAGGCAACCGAATTCCCATAACCACAAAAAATGCAACCCTCAAGTTGAAGTATAGACCGCTATAACTCTTCGGGGATCTATTTACACATAATAAGGCCATCAGAATCAAATACCTCCTAAATCAAGCAAATTGTGATGGTTGTCAATCCCGCATGTACATTCACGAATTACTTGTATAGCTCAACACACCGAAGGAACTGATCATTTTCACAACCATGCTTATTCGAACCATTACTAACTGACTCAACTTCTTCCAATTTACTCCTGACTTGCCTTTGAAATAATAGTTCTATTCAAACACATAACGGACCTCAAACAAAACTCATCTCGAGTGACCCAAATCACAAGACCACATTGTCTCAATGCCCATCAGCCATCTCATACCCTCCTTATGCACTCAATAGTATCTCCAACTGATACACCCATTGAACCCACTAGAACCATTGTTGAGAGTCATCCACTCTGGCCTGGTCCTGAATATATAACCAAAACTAGTACTCTGTTAGCATATGAACACTCCCAAAAGAAACAATTGGACGAATTCTTTTCCTTGAACATCACATCCATAATAAGCATAAACTCTGAGTCGTCTCAACATCTGCGCACGAACCGATAAGGTGGAATGTAGCACACAATCATCAAGCCCCTTGCTTGAATTACCTTAATGTTTTCTTTCCTTAGTCATAACCAATCTACCAATGTACCGATAACCCGATACTGCCAAGGCACACAACCACGTGACATATTCGTAGACGGTGGGTTCCCCCGCTTAGCTTTAAGCCACAATTACATAAATCCATAATTCACAATGACTCCTCCTCCTCGGTTACCATGATTTCTTGCCATCGCCCCGCCAATTTCCTCGTAATCTCTTGTTAAAATTGCATAACATAACTCGAATTATCATCTCCAATCACATACCCGACCTCCTGACAGCTACACCATCTTATTAAAGCAATCCCAGCTCACATTGCACTACATAATTCATGTTGCACAGAAAATAAAGTTATTCAGAGGACCTTTACTAGAAATCACACAACTCCTAACACTTCACAGGAAATAGACCACCTCTGTAACCCCATATTGACATCTTCTAATGATATTTCCCTAATTACAACCATCACAAAATTAATTAATCCTCTTGAGCCCGCGCTCGTCCACCAGTCGAAAGCGCCCGTCCATTTCTATCAACATCAAACGAAGGTCCAGCGATGCATCCAAAACTTGAAGTCATATTACATCCCAAGCAACTCTTTTCGTCAAATTCAGACATCCAAAGCACAAAGCCACAATCTCCAATGAAATCTATAGTCCTAGTCATTGTCCACCATGATCCCTAATGCATGTGGCTAGCCTACCACAGAATCCATACGTTACTCTGCCACTCCCACTTCGGTCAACCATCTTCTTAAGCAACTACTCGGCCTCTATTGTTCATACTTGACCTGATAGCAATTCAACCATCACGAGACACTTCCCACCATGTCCTTCCTCCTCATTCGCTGCCACCATCACGAGACACCTCCCACCTATAGCCTCTCGAAGATAGGTACAGAAATCAGTGTACCGATCCACAAGACTTTACTAAACACACTCATGACTTGTGATACCCAAGTGAACCTAGAGCTTTGATACCAAGCTGTCACGACCCAAAACCCACGATAGGTCGTGATGGCGCCCAACATCGCTGTTAGGCAAGCCAACGATGAACTATCACATTAATTGTTCATTTTATTACTTTCAAAATCATAAACTTCATTAAGTAAAGAAATTTACGCATTTAAAATCATGGGTACATACTTAATTAGTAAGGCATAAAAATAAAAGGTGATAATAATATGAAAATCTGTAAACATCAATTAGAATATCCCAAAACCTGGCATCACAAGTGCATGAGCATCTGCTAAAGATTGCAATAATATTACAACATCTGTCTGGAATATAAAATAGACAGGATAAAGTAAATAAATAAGATGGAGACTCTGAGGGCTGCGGTGCGCAGCATAGAATCAGCTCACCATAACGCCCCTCAGCAGTTGCGCCTACGCGCCAGGATGACCACCAAATGAACCTATCAGATCCTGCACGTGTAGTGCAGAAGTGTAGCATGAGTACGTAAATCAACTGATACTGCAAACCTCGGAGAAGTAGTGACGAGGGGTCGACATCGACACTTACTAGTAGTCCAATAAAAAAAATGGAGGAACCATAAATAAGCATGAATTATAGTAGGGTCAATAGAATAAGGAACAATAGATAACAAAATCTGTTAACATCAATTATCAATTAAAATTTTCCCAAGGCCTCATGATATCTCAACAAATAGGAACCCTAAATTAGATATCCGATCTCATGTCATAAAGAAAGTATTATGTAATTTCAAAGTTTTATTAAGAGGGTATCTCGTGGGTACTCGGACTCTTAGCGATTTTACGCACGAACAATGCCGAGCTCATTCGGCCCGATCCATATAGTCGTGTATATACACTGCTAGGTCAAATGGCCCGATCCATGGATGTATCCCATAATGTGTGTGCGTGCGTGCGTACATGTGTGTGTGTGTGTGTGTGTGTGTGTGTATAGCTGAGGCGTTCGGCCCGATCCACAGGAATAAGGAAACACTTCATTTACAACTTCAAGATAAGCCCATAAAAGGATATAAATTCTCATCAATGATTAACAGTCCGCCAAATCTCTAGATAATAGAGCTCTGTTTAACATAATCGTTAACCAAATTCTCACTATTTAATTAAAGCAATTTAAACAAGCAATTGAGTTCAATTAGTGCAAGTAATAACGTAATAAAGGTCTACGTCTACCCGGACTTATCATGAATCTAGCTACGTACGGACTCTCGTCACCTCGTGCGTATGTAGCCCCCACAACAGGTAGCATATATCAAATCATCTAGGGGTAGTTTCCCCCTTAGAGGTTTAGACAGAAACTTACCTCACTACGAAGTTCCATAACCAGCTCCAATCCCTCTCTAGCACCTCAAACCAGTGTCGTCGACCCAAAACTAGTCAAACAATCATGAAAACCAATAAAAATATACTCCACACACATAATTAATTAATTTATAACAATTTCAAACTCCGCTTGAAGAGTCAACAAAGTCAATCCTCAGGCCCACGAGTCTGGATTCTGAAAATTCTTGAAGATAATTATTACCTATAACACCACGAACTCAAATATATAATTTATTCCTAATTCTATATCAAATTTCTTGGTCAAATTCCAAAAAGGTTTTCTTCCAAAAATTCCACAATGTCTACAAAATTTCATGTTTAAATCCATATATAACTCATGTAATTAGCTCACAATGTGTAGTAGTTTCTTACCTCAAAGTAGATGATTAAGTTAGCTCCTCCAAATCGCCAAAAATTGCGCAAGCAAGAGAGGAATGAGTGAAATAAGCAAAAATCCCAATTGAGTGACATATATTCTGCCTAGGCGTTGCCTTTCGCGATCGCGGTCTGAAACCTCAAGATCACGTCTGAAGACTCGCGATCGCGAAGCACGACCAGTCCACTAATCGCGAATGTGGGACAACTTTGCGTTCGAGAAGACCAATTCCATCATCCCCCGCTTCAACACTACGCGAACGCGTGACCCCACTCACGAACACGATGTTCCAGTCCAGGAAACTACACGATTGCTAATCTTCGCCAGCGACCACGAAGAACGATTCACCATCTGCTCCCACTTACCTTTTGTGATCGCGTCTCCCTCTTCGCGATCATGAAGCATGCTAAAGACACCAGAAACCAGCAGCTATAAATCACCCAAACTTGGTCTGAAACAACCCCAAAACACACTCGAGGACCCCCGGGACCCCGTCCAATCATACCAACCAGTCCCAATACCTTAACCAAACATATTCAAGGAATCGAAATGCCGCGAATAATATCAAAATCATGAATCAATTATCAAAACCTTTTTTTAAACCTTCAAACTTGTAAACTTCGATGAACGTGTCCCAAATACACTTAAACATTCGTGAATGATGCCAAACTTTACGTACAAGTCATAAATCACGATACGAACATCTTCCAAGGCTCGACATCCCAAACGAACATCCACAATATCAAACTCCACTTGAAATCAAACTTAGGAAATTCTAAAACCTTCAAAAAATATGAACTTTCCACAATAAGCGCCGAAATGCTCCAGGGCCACCCGATACTCAACCCGAACGCACGCCCAAGTCCGAAATCATCATACAAACCTGCTGGAACCTTCTAATCCCAATTGCGAGGTCATTTACTCAAAAGTCAAACCTTGATCAACTCTTCCAACTTAAAGCTTCCGAATTGAGAATTTTCCATCTGAATCTACCCCGAACCTCCCAAAATTCAATTCCAACCACATGTATAAGTCATATAACATGATGTAAAGCTACACAAGGCTTCAACCCCCCAAACAATGCGCTAGAGATCAAAACGAGCGATCGAGTCGTTACATTGAGCTTAATCCAAGATTGTCAAGAAAGAAGGAAGAAATCAAGTACTTGGTGCAAATTAGCTAACAAGTAAAATTCGAATATAGAATTTTTAAGTATTTTGAAATAAAATTTATAAAATTCAGAAACAACATAAAACGTAATATAAGTTACCATAATTAAAAAATTTAAGATATTTAAAATCACATGAAAAAATCGTGGCCAAAATATATCTCAAAATGGCCCCTTTCTTTAGTGATATTATATGAGCAAATGCCTGAACCAAAATATGTTATTACTACGGGAGCCTGTACAATTACAGACGGAATGTTCTGACTCTCAAAATTTGAACTGTATTACATTAATTGAAACTTCATATTTATTAGGAGTAGAACATGTATTTATATTTTTGTACAAAAATATTATAGGAGTAGGTGATCAGAGGATAACAAAGGTTTTCCATCTTTACCTAGGTATTTTATTCTATTTTCTGCTTACTTTGAGCCTTCTCACTTTTTAAAATAGTATGGATAGATTTACAAATTAGGGTTTGACATGAACTGGTGACTTGGTTGTTGTTTATTAATTTTATTATTGTTTAAGTGCTTGAATTTGTTTGAAGAGCTTTAATCTTAGTTGTAGTTTTATTCATTATCTTGTTTAATCAGAAGATGAACAAAATATTGAATATTGTTGCAACGCATGCCTTAATTTATTTTACAGGCTCTTTAAAGTAATCGAAAAGTGTCACGACCCAAAATTCAACTAGTCGTGATGGCACCTAACCTAACCCGCTAGGTAAGCCAATTAACAACAATCCAATTCAAATGAGATTTACTGAGAAAATAATGATGAAATGACTAAACTTTTATATAAAAATCCCAAGGATTGATGGTACAAATCACGAGCTTCTAAGACGTAGAGTTTACAAAGCTAGTATGAAATAAATATATCATCTGTTCAAACAATAGATAAGCAAATTTATAAATCTAAAGCTACCAAGGATAAGAGGCAGCTATAACCGGAACGCAAGTCCATTTTCAACGCCGGCTCCCTCTATACACAGCAACATCAGCTCAAAGATCTGCACGCAAGGTGCAGAAGTGTAGTATGAGTACAACCGACTCCATGTACTCAATAAGTAACAAATCTAACCTTAGGTTGAAAGCACTGACGAGCTCGGAGAAACGGTCAGAGTCCAATACCAATAGTCAAGAACAACTCGTAACAATATATAAATACAGTGGAAGTAATAACTCAAAGATATTATGCTCAGATCGTTCACAGCTACGGAAAATAGGCATGCTTTTCAGGTATAACAGTAAAACCCAAATCTTTTATTGAAATCACCAAAACATAGTATATCAGAAAACTATGATTTTTCCCAATTTTTCAACAACAGATAAGATATTTCATTATCAGAAAGCATAAGGAAAGTATATAATGCATGCATGCTATGCATGTCAAGTCACGAATGTCACAATACCCTATAGCATGAGAAAAAAATGCATCTTTATGCCCACATGTCAAGTATGCATGTCAAATGAATGATTTCGCGATGATAATCCCAGATACTCACACTCTCAAAGTACTCAATTTGCCTGCCTAGAACTCCCACTCATCACACACAATCACTCAGCATTATACTATACCTGCACTCACTGCTTGTATGTCAGAATCCGGAGGTGCGGATCCTGCCCAAGTGCTAATATAAAGCCAATATGGCCTGCTGCAACATGCAGCCCGATCCCATAAATATCACTTTTGCGGCGTGCAAACCGATCCCATAAATATCATTGATGTAGTGTGCAGCCCGATCCCATAAATATCACTGCTGCGGTGTGTAGAGCGATCCCATAAATATCACTGCTACGGCACGCAGCCAATCCCATAAATATCAATCACAACATGGGCTCTCAGGCCCACCTCAGTCATCAATCTCTTAAGTTTCAAAGGCTCACAATCTTGTAAAACTCATCCGAAACAATGATAACATGTGATGTAACAATGAGTGATGGACATAGACTGAGATATGATATGCAAATGAAGAATCATGACTGAGTATATACTTACAATTAGAGCAGATAACTCAAAATAACAGAAATAGCTTCATTAATTCTCAACCGAATAAGCGCATGGCCTAAACATGATTTCTAACATAATTCACAACTCATATAATCAAAAAAGTAGGGAGAACATGGTTGTAACAAGACATAACAGCAAAACAAGTTTGGTCATAGTCTAATAGTCAACAAGAATTATGATTTCCCCGGTGCACGCCCACACGCTCATCACCTAGCATGTGCGTCACCTCAATACATCTCTTACAACATAGTTCCCAAGGTTAAACACCCTCAAATCCAAGTTTAGATATGTTACTTACCTCGAACAAGCTAAATCCAATACCGAGCAAGCCAAACAATACTCTAGAAATACCATCCCGCGTATATCAACCTCTGAACGGCTTGAAACTAGTCAAAACCAACTCAAATACATCAAATAATGCCTAAGGAAACAATCCCAAATGATAAAGGTCGAATCTTTACACGTTTACTCAAAGTCAACCAAAAAGTCAAACCCGGGCTTGCACCTCGGAACCGGACAAAACTCTGAAAGTTTGACAACCCATTCAGTTACAAGTCCAACCATACTAATTTCACTCAAATCCGAATCCGAATCGATGTTCAAACCTCAAATGTTTACTTTAGGAAAGTTTAGACAAAAACCCTCAATTTCACTTTAACATTCATAATACAAATGCCAAAATCAAAGATAGATTCATGAAATATAATTAAAACTAAGTAAAAAACACTTACTCCAATCCATGTGGTGAAAATCACCTCCAAAATCGCCCAAATCCGAGCTTCATAGCTCAAAATATGATAAGATGACCAAGACTTTCGAAATAGAGTACTTTATACCCTGCTCCAGAGGTGCCCTTCGCGATCGCGGTCACCAACCTCGCGATCGCCATTACAAAATTTTATAGGACAATTTTTACACTAAGCGATCGTGGCCATTTCCCTGAGATCGCGATGAACATGTCACACCCCAACTTTTGGGGGCGTGGCCGGCACTCGGCACCCGAAGGCCCGAGCGAACCAACAATAGTATCTGTGACATGTAATATGACACTAACAAGAACCCAACAACAACTTATATATATATATATATATATAAGCCCAACAAGACTATATAGTCATGCCAACTGTACAGGGGGCCGACAAGGCCATGCAAAACATATATACACTGACAACTGGTCTGCAAGCCTCTAAAAGAGCAACACAATATCAACAAGTCGGGATGGGGCCCGACATACCCAAAACAATACATATACATATGCATTTGTACCTATAGACTCACTACCAGCAACTCCGAAGAAGTGGAGTGCGACACTCAACCGCTGATCTTAGTGTCCTACTGCGGAGGCATGCCGGCCTGTCTATCAGCACCTGTGGGCATGAACACAGCGCACAAAAGGCGTCAGTACGAAATATGTACTGAATATGTAGGGCGGCAAGGACAAGCACAAGTAAGGTAAATAATATGAGAAGAGATTTACAAATAACC
>MCJB01001177.1:6145-32108 GCA_002018475.1 Nicotiana obtusifolia | reverse complement strand
TCGAGGACGAAATTCTCTCAAGAGGGGGAGAATGATGCAAAAAAATTTGATCAAGTGTTATCAATGCCATCTATGAACAAGACAAGAAAAGGCGTTGGTTAGCCTTGGAGAAAATCGAAGCGTCCATAAATCTTGCTGTGGACGAATCTTGGGTTGAAGATATATATTTGTGTTTATGTTGTATTATTGTGTAGTTATTGAATACATTAATTCTTACTTGTTTGGTCCTGCGTGACTATTTCTTATACTTAGCCAGATTGTGGCCTTTTTGTTAATTAGTTGTTTCCTAGTTGATTTAGGTTAACTAGTTATTCTTTTCCTAGTTGATTTAGGTAAAGGCTCATTCTATATAAGCCTAAACACTTCATTATTTTGATAAACACTTCATTTCTCCCAAAATCGTGTGAATTAACTTGTCCAATTTTGGTGTGATTCAAAATTGAACTTGTTCCTTTATTTGATCGAACAGTTTGCAAGACCATCGTTGTCTTGAGGGTTGTTCGTATAGTATAGGTACTCCGTGACTTCATCAAGAAGGTAAGTAGACTAGTTCCTACTTGTTGTCTTGATAGTTCATTGAGCGTCTTGCTTCTATCTTTTGTTTTCTTATTTCTGCTTTTTATATTGCATCAAACTGGCAGCTAACTTTTTCTGGGGAATGAACAAAGAAAGGAACAAATACCATTGGGCTTCATGGCACACACTATCATACCCACTGGAAGAAGGGGGCATTAGACTGGGACCTATAGCAGAGATTTGTAAATCTATGCAATACAAATAATGGTGGGGATTCAGAACCACAGAAATTATGGAGCAATTTCTTACTGTCCAAATACTGTAAGACATCACACCCTAGATCAAAAAATGGGGCTCTGGACAGTCACAAACATGGAGAAGAATGATGCTCAACAAAGAAATTGTAGATTATCACATTCGATAGAGACTGCACTCAGGAAATTCCAATTTCTGGTGGGATAATTGGTTAGGTATTGGGCACCTAGCTAATTTTAGACAAGGACGGGGTAGGCCTGGCAACATCAAGGTCTCACAATACTGGACTGATGGGCAATGGGATATCCAGAAACTCAGTCAAATAACATCTAAAATAGCTCCCCTCTCCATAATCTCACACATTCTCCAAGTCAAAATCCATTATAACCCCTACATCAATGACACACCAATATGGCAGCCTTCTGCTTCTGGGGAATTCTCCTGTGCATCAGCATGGACTGTGTTGAGAGAAAGGAAGCAGGTACTGCTCACAAATAAGATGATCTGGCACAAGAAAATACCCTTCTAATGGTCCTTTTGTCTATGGAGAGCACTGAGGAAAAAGCTGCCCACAAATGACAGAGTAGCTAGGTTTGGAGCTCCAAGTGTTAACAAATGTGTATGTTGCATCAAAGCAGGGAATGAAACAGTAGAGCACATACTCAACTCAGGTCTTTTTGCTCAAATCATCTGGAAGTACTTCAATGCACCAGTTGGGATTCAAAATCACATACAGTCCCTAATAATGAAACTAATAAACTGGTGGCTGCAAAAAAGAGAGAATGAGGTGCAGAAATTGGTCTTAGACACACTGCCAATCATTATATGTTTGAATTTGTGTAAGAACAGATGTGCAGCAAAACATAGGGAAAAATCATCATTAATTACCAGAACACTGTACTCAATCATATCTGATCTGCTTCTGCTGCTCATAACCTCTTATGCTAACATCAAATGGCAAGCCACCTGGCCAGAAATGTACATGGCTATAGAGAGTTTACAGCATCACACTAATGTGCAGTAAGTAGTTTGGTTGAAGCCAGCAGTAGGATATGTCAAAATCAACTCAGATAGCAGTGCTTTAGGCAACCCATGGAAAATAGGAGCAGGGGTCATTATTACGGACCATCAAGGTCATTTCATTCATGCCATTTCAAGTCCACTGGGAGAGGGTACTAATAACTTAGCAGAAACTCAAGCAGCCCTCATTGGCATCAATTGGTGTATGCAAAATGGCTACACCAAGATCCATCTGGAAACAGACTCTAAGCTTCTCACTCAATGGCTAACAAGCCAATCTAAGCCACCATGGACCTTACATATGCTAATCCAAGAAATCAAGAATCAGAGCCAACACTATGAAGGTTTTGAGTGCACTCATGTCCCTAGAGAAGCCAATGGTCCAGCTGATACCCTGTCCAAACTGAGCCATGAGTTTAATTCCCTAAGACACTACAGCAGCCAAAGGAAACTGTCTGCACACACAAGGGGACAGGTCTTCTTGGATAGGAAAGGCATTCGTGCATTTAGGCATAGGAAGACCAAAAAACTCAACTTCCCATCACATATAGTACTTCACAATGAAGTTGAATGATCAACATGAACATACACCTAAGGGAAGTAACAGTAGATCAATTCACCACACAAATAGGACTTAGTAACACCAACAGGAGCAGTAACTTATGCAGCAGAACAGAAACATTTTGCCTCACACCTCTGTTTGTTCTGATCTATCTGCTTGTTCTATTGCAGGAAGACCCAGTGCAGATCTCTCTAGCAACTGCAGCAACCTCCCTGGCCCTCTACTCCCATAACATGTTTGCTAATTTTGCAGGAAAACTGGACTATCAAATGTACTACTACAGGTGTTGCAATACCATTGCACTGGCTATACATCTGACCTCCAGTAGCAGCAACAGAAGCAGTAGGGGACAAGTACCAGCTGGACTCAGCACTGTGCAACTTCTCCACACAGTCAATACACAGTCCTTTAGTAACAAAAATAGCAATTTTGTCAGCAGCAACAACAGTAGTAATAGCAGTGCTCAGCAGGAATACTGCACAAACAGCAGCAGCAGTGGACAACCACCAGCTCACACCAAGCAGTCCTCACACATGCATCAGCCAACAACACACAATCTCATAATCTTGTGTCTCTTCACAACCATCAGCCAGACCATGTGCAGCTTTTCAGTTACAATACCAGCTGAAGCAGAGGACAGTCATCATTTCAGCAGCTGCCATAAAGCACAGCACCACAACATAAGCCAGTCACAGAAGCTCAAAAAGCAGATAGAATAAATGCACACAAGTCATTGATACAGTTGCAAGGTGAATTTCAAAGCAGCAACAACAGTAGCATCAGCAGCATCAGCAACAACAGTTATAGCAACAACAGCAACAGCAGCAACAGCAAAAGCAGCAGCAACAGCAAAAGCAGCAACAACAATGCCAGCAATAACAACAAGATGGACAGCCATCTCTCAAGCCTGCAACAGCAAAAGCAGCAGCAACAATGCTAGCAATAACAACAAGATGGACAGCCACCTCTCAAGCATAAACCAACAGCAGTACCCAGCCCTCAGTATTGCAGTGAAGTCCAATAATACAGTACAACCTCTTCAGAAGCATAAGCCAGACAGTACACAGCCTTCAAGTAGCAGCAATGACAATAGCAGAAGACAACTATCACCTCAACAGCAGCTACAAATCACATAAACAAAGCAGCAGTCAGTTATAGGAACAATAAAAACAGACAACTTGGAAGGGTCCAGGAGGTTGTTACAGCTACAGTGTGTGGTATTAGCACTTTTAGTGCTCATTCTACTGCAGCTGCAACAACTACTATGGATCCCTTCACATAGGCATCAGACAGCTGACTCACAGGCCTACAGCACCAATAACAATAGCAGCAACAAGGACAACTGCAGTAGTAACAGCACCATCAGAAGCAACAGCAGTAACAGTAGCAAAAGGAACAGACACTCATTAGCTTTGCAGAAGCCAGGAACCACAATAATACAAAGCAATCAGCAGAAGCAGCACACACAACCTCACAGAAACCATAGCAACACTAGCAGCAATAACAGATACAGACACTCAACACCTCAGCAGAAGTTGCAAATCTCATAAGCACATGGGCAGCCTTCTCACCAACAAAAGGAAGGCATCACACACTTCTCCAAAAGTAGCAAGAGCATCAACAATAGACAATCACTACTTCCGCACCAGCCACAAATCATAGAAGATCAGCAGAAGATGTAGATACATCAGGACATCCAAGCACAAGGCAGTAATTACCAAGCCCTCCACTAACAGTCACAGCAGCAACATAAGGCATCCATCAGCTAACCAGCAGATACAAGTGAATCTTCCTTACAAACTCAACATAAGTAGCGCAGCAATATAGAAGCACCAGCAGTAGTAATAGCAGCAGAAGCAACAGCAGTAACAGTAACAGTAATATCAGCAACATCAGATATTGCCAATATCAACCCCAGTTACATGGCCATCCTTTACTGTTCATCTTCAACTTTGCTTTCTTTGCTATCAATATCAAAGCAAAATTGAAGATTGTTATCTCCTTTTTATGACACATCACTTAAAAGACCCTTTTTTTGCTAGAAATAGATCCTATCTTACAGGGAGGATACTATTTCAAATCTTTCACTTAGTAGATTTAGGAACACATGTACTTTTTGTATAGTTGACATAGATTCACTTCACACTGGTTTTGTATATATGATTATCTATCGATGTTATAAGTTAGGCAATCATTACATCATCATAGGTCTAACCCATCATAGCTAAATGCATACTTGGTCTCAAGATTGGATGGCCAAGAGTGTACATCCTTTCTATCAGGAGGTAAGGTTTATGTCCCCCTCCATTACTGTACCTTATGTTATATATATGAAAATTAATACTAGGCATGATGCCTAGTCGATTTGATTAAAACAAAAATATTTATCTTGCACCTATCTAATCAATCCCTAGTTTATCCAATTGATATCTTCCTTGCTTACTTTTGTTCGATTATCGTGCGTCAATTAGCTTTAGATACTTAGTTAATTTTAGTTTTTAATCACATAATTCTAAACTGTTGATTATCTTGGATAGCAATGTAGCTACAAACTATAATAATACTGTTTAACTCCAATCATGTGGATACGATATTATATTATACTATATTCGACTAGAGAACATATTTAAGTGTGTTTTGCGCTCTTCAGAAAGCAAGAAGCTATTATGTTTTTTTTGTTACGTAAGAAAGTTGATGAAGAGGGTTCTGTTATTTAATGACTCGGGCAGGCAGTAGATGCGAAAGGATAGAATTTGAAATGATATGGCCGGGTTTGACTAACACTGCCTACGTATCCAATAGAATCAGGCCAAAACGTTGTTAGATTATGATAGTTGACTGAATCCGATGTGGATTGTCTACATATTCCTACCAAGGAAATTAAGTCGCAGCGTAGTTCCGAATATAGAATGATTTTTGGTTTGTTGTTACAAAAGTGGAACCGCACCCCACATGGGCTGCTAACGTACCCGACCATGGGAACACAGGTCGAGCGTAGTTTTGTTACAATAGAACCTAACCCTACTGTCAACCAAACTTGAATCTTTTATTTTCTGTGTTTTTCGCTTTTTGTAGCTTTTTGTAGAGAATATTCTGAAGAAAGATTGTTATTTGATTAACCGATCATCATCATTTTTTTACTTGATTTTTGTTGGTACCAACAATTAGTTTTGTGCATAAACATTTCCATCACAAACTTTGCAGCGAACCGATATCAGCTCATGGGTAATTCCTACAGCTTCGAGCGGTACCTCATGTATACCTAAGTTATACAAGATTTGTTCGTCTTGCTTCAATCAAAGGTTTCGAATTCTGCCTAGCCTCATGTTTCAAGTGCCCTCACCACAAAGAAAGTCCTAATTATCACACACTTTTAAAGTATTTTTGTATCTTGACTTTTAGGACATTTTGAGAAGTACACTCACACTCAAAATGACATTCAATACATGCGATTGAGATACCATATGCTTGACCTTTATGTGAGTATCCACTAATGTAAGAACACTTAGAATATGATCACGTAAGGTTTGTTATCGGCTTGTAATGTATGCTGGGGATAAGGGTAGGATGTTCATTTGGGGTAAAAGTTGTTAATCTCTCCTTGAGCATTGCACCGTGTCCGTGTCTTAGGCATTCAAACCATAGTTTAGCACTTGATCTTGTACAGCTCGATGTCCCTTTCTTTTGTTTGACTTCTTTTGAACTTGTCTTCTTGTTCGCGGTTCTTCTTCCTTTTATAAAGATATTTTCTTCTTTTATTTTTCTTTTGAAGTTTCTACTTCTTTGCAAGAGTTTCCCTTTCTTTAGTTTGAGTTCCTCCCGTTGAATTTGTGAAGTTTTCCCCTTTTTGTTGGATTTTCTTTTTTGAATTTGTGGAAGTTTTCTCCTACTTGTTGCATCCTCCTTTTGAATTTGTGGAGTTTCCTCTTTTTTTTCTTCAAGTCATGTCTTTGATTGCCTTTGACTTTTCATCTTTCGCCTTTTCATGCTTGTCGCCTCCACTTTGGTTTTCATCCGAAATTACACGTTTTCAGTATGCGGGAGGAGGCTGGGCCAAGAGAAGGGAAGTCCTCTTAAGCACAAAGAATAGTATATGGAATGTGGTTGTCCAAGAAAAAGGCTTGAGGCTCAAAGGGGCATTGATTTGGTAGGCTAGAAAGGTTCAAACGGGTCAAAGAAGGCCTATGATCCTTCCCTAGTCAAGCGTTACTCAATATTTTTCCTCAACATTGCATTGTTAATTTAAATCTCATCACACATTGCACATGAAACGATAAGGTCGGCTTGTTTCTCACCCTAACTGCTAGCATGAGATTTTTCAAGTGTCACTAAGGTATAAATGAGAGGTACCACAAGAGTTTATGATTTACCCGAAGATGATCCTCTCCATCATACAGCTTAAACATTTGTTCTTTCCCATGCACACTTCTAACTATGCTAGCATAAACCAACCCAATATTTGATGATTTTTTTTAATTTTTGGTGTAATATATATATATATATATATATATATATATATATATATATATATAAAATTTTGACAATATACATCTTTTGGAATTTTTTGACTTAATCATCATTTTTTTTGAAAAATGAGACCAAACCAAAAGGTTGCCTAAGTATCTCATTAAAATTAGAATCAGGTCAAGCGTAGTTCACGGATATTAGAAAGAAAATATATTTTAGATTTTCATTTCATTTTTTTATTTTTGGAATAATAGAGTTTTTTGATTTTTGATAAAGAGAACTAAATCTTAAACGGGCTTTGTGATTACCGTTCCGAAGCGATATCGGAGCATTTAATGTTAGATGGGCTTTGGTACTGTTCCGATGTGAAATCGGCGCATTGAATGTTAGACGGGCTTTGTGATTACCGTTCTGCAATGATATTAGAGCATTGAAGGTTGGACGGGATTTATAATTGCCGTTCCATATAGGATCATTGATTGTTAGACGGGCTTTGTAGTTATCGTTCCGAAGTGATATCGGAGCATTAAAGGTTACACGGGCTTCGTAGTTACCATTTCATATAGGAGCATTGATTAGAAAAGTAAATGATGGGCTGTGTACCATTCGGTATAGGAGCATTGATTGTTGGACGAGGCTGGGTACCATTTCGTATAAGATCGCTGAATAGGAAAGTAAAATGACAGGATGTGTATCATTCCGTATAGGAGCATTGATTGCTAGACGGGGCTGGCTACCATTCCCTATAGGAGTGCTGACAGGAAAGAAAAATGACAGGATGTGTACCGTTCCGTTTAGGAGCATTGGTTGTTAGACGGAGCTGGGTACTATTCCGTACAGGAGCACTGAACAGGAAAGTAAATGATGGGTTGAATGTAAAATCTCCACGCGTTGGGAGTGACAGAAATGTAAATCTCCGCATGATGGAGAGACATGAATTGAAAATCTCCACGCGATGGGAGAGACAAGAATTGAAATCTCCACACGATGGGAGTATTTTTTATTTTTTGAAAGATGAGGGCGAACCCGGGAAGGGTGCTTGATTTGTTTTTTATTGATTATTTTTGAAAAATGTGACTGAACCCGCATGTTACCTACATATCTCATTCAAATGAGAATCAGGTCAAGCGTAGTTCGGGAAGATTAGAGAAAAAGGGAAGATGTTTTGGATTTTTGAATTTCCTCAAGCTAAAGAGGATGATATTTTTGGATTTAGATGTTGATGTCTCACGGGGAGACTTCTAGACAAGCAACAATACATATATATATATATATATATATATATATATATATATATATATATATATATATATATGTTTACTTTTTGATTTTTTAAAAAAATGATATTTTCACAAAGATCTTCGGTCAACTGTGACCCAAGTGCCCGGACTTGACCAACTCGTCCAACTAAGGACGAGAAGAATCGAACCCATTAGAGGTTGCCTACGTATCTTGATACGCGGTCAAGAATCAGGTGCATGTAGTTCGTGAAGGTTGGAGAGTATAAGGTGTATGGTTTTCAACTCTTCTTTTGTTCACCTATATTTGAAGGATTGCAAATAATTGCATTAAATTGTATCAAAGATATGTACAAAATGCAAGGGTTTAGATAAACTCGGAGCGACGCCTCGTTGTACCTATGATTGGGTGTGGTATATCTGGAGTTGAAGAGTGACTCCTTCTGGAAGATGTGCCCAGTTAGTCCTTCGAACTATTGCATCGATGCCCTAACTATTTGAGAGATAGTTGTTGTGGATGTATCCCAATTGACTGCAGAAATATTTTGTTGCGACCTTCCAGCTATCTACAAGAACCTTTTAGTGATCGCCCCAGCTATTAGCCCGGGCGATTATCTTAGGACAATATAAATATATTTGATGATCGTCCCCGGTTGACGATCGGGAACGACGTTCTAATCTAAATATGAAAATGTGGCGAGAGTAGTGAAGTCATGAGAAATGATGGATTTTATTGTAAAACTACTTCTCCCTTGACTATCTAACTGATGTTGCACCATGTCCAAGACCATATGTTATCTCCCATGAAGTGCCCAGGATGATGTACCTGCAAAACTCAGAGGATAAATGTTAGAGTCTCTCTCAGGTGAAGTTATAGCATCAAGAGGATGCAAATTAGGCCGTGCAGCAAGTGGTGTATCCGGTTGTGATCAGAAATGCAATGTCAGCATTCCATGATGGTTCTTGAAATTGTATTGTCCCTCCTGCGTCCAAAGAAAAATTCTAAGTTCGTGGGAGGGAATTTGATTCGTGTTGACTTGAGCTTTGATTGTTCTTCTTTGTTTGTTTGAGTTGTGCGAGCATGGCGCTTATCGAAGGCTGACTAACAACTTTCTCCTGTAAAAAAAGGGTTGACTTGTATAGAATCTTTGAATTTGGGAAGTGGGATTGAACACCATGACTCCATAGATAGATGTTAGAAGATAGGACTTGCATCCCATATGTTGGGATTTATGTTGTGTGAGGGTTAGAGTAAGTTTGGCATGGTATTTTGATATTTGTATTTTGGGTGAAATTTTGTTGACACTTTCGGAGATTTCCGGGTTAAGACTATCACTGCACTGTTCCAAAAGAACAGCCCCAGCTTCAAGTTATGAGGGATTTAATTTGAAACTGTAGGGAGACCGAAACCTTATGTAGGGTTGCCTATATATCTTGCCAGGGCAAGAATCGGGTCAAAACCTAGTTAAGGCCAAGCAATGGAATTATGAAATTTTTATGGTTGTGATGAATAAATGATTGTCGCTCGAGAAGGAATGTGATTATGAATGAGAATTCTAGGGTGGGTGGGTGGAGACTAGTAACTCTCGAATAAGAGATAGATGGTTGCATAGCACATGGATCTGTCCTAAATGACGAAAGCCAGTGTAAGGTATGATTGATAGGAATACGTCAAATCAGTGAAAGATGCACCAAGCTGGATTGACATATCTTTGGAAGGTTGGTAGGGTTCAAATGATGGTATGATTATGGTGGATGGTCATGAGGACCAGAATGAGTATGTGCATTTGAGAGATTCAAAGTTCAACACAAGTTAACCAGAGTTTAGTCAGACGAGGAGAACCTAATAGTCAATAACAAATAGAATGTACATGTAATAAGTGAAGAATACATAACAATGGCAGGCAAAAAATATATAACAAATAAACAAAGAATATGTAGCAAGTAAAGGACAATGCAAAAATTAGTTTAGCTAAAGCAAACTGCAATATTATATGTACAGTGACCAAGGAATTCTAAGAGTAGATTTACCTAGATTCCGACATGAGTTAAGGACAACTGTAAGATGGTACATACTTAACCTCGTATGCCAGTCTTTGAAACTAGAGAGTTTTGAAAGAAGATTCGGAGAGGTGAAAATACAACCCTCGCATGACTTGTGTGTGATTGGGCATGACCAAGAGTCGATTGAAAAGTGATGACCATTCAATAAGGCAGTATTATAAGCACGTGACAAAAAATATACAACACAATAATGTATAACTAAATATACAACATAGATATGTGGGAAGCATATACAACGTGAGCATGATAGAGAATACGCCTCTTGAAGCATATGGCAAATAATATACCACTTAAAGCATATGACAAATAATATACAACTTGAAGCGTATGACAAAGAATACACGACTTGAAGCATATGACATAGAATATACCGCTTGAAGAAAGGAATATACCACTTAAACAACAGAATATACAAATTCAAGTAAGGAGTATACAGCTTGAAACAAAGAATATACAACATGAAGCAGAGAATATAAGACTTGAAACATGTGACAGAAAGAATAGAAGTTGGAGTACCGGAGAACCAGTAATCCCTCACGTAATTGATCGAATTCACTGTGGTTAGAACCTGAAGTATCCCCAGTAGAGTCGCCATGTTGTTGCACCCTATTTTGCACAAGTCAAAATAATGTACAACTTATAGTACTTTACGAGGTTAGTTAAAATTTAGAGTTGCCACCTAATGTTTAAGGTACACAAGGACACCTACATCACACTATATAATGTACGCTTCAACTATGGTGAGTAAGGGTTCAAGTTATCTCGAGGGAAATATGTTAGGCATCCCTCAAGATCCACAAAATGTGGTTCCTGTGGACTCGATCAAATAAGGGAGGGAAGGTTCAAAGATAATTAACAAATACTCAGAACTATTGCAAAGAATAAAAGAATGACTAAAGTGTGCTCGAATGAACGATAATAATATTAAATATGTAATAAATTTTGTGCGGGTGAAGTATGCAGGTATTTTTGTGTTTTTGAAATTTAATGATCAAACAATATTGACTCATATGAAATATATGTTTAGTGGATAGGGGAATTGCACTCCGAATGATAAGCTGTGTGTAAAGCGAGTTCTAGATAAGAATAGCAAAATATTTGACAAAATATATGTGCAACAAAATGCAATATGTGAATGAATTGAAAAGATATTAAAAAATGGTATTTTAGTGTAATTCGAATATTTTGAAAAGAATTGTAGCTAAATAATGCATGTTAACTCAAAGTGTTTGAATAAAATCTTGAACTTACAAGAATAAACTTGAAGAGAAAAGACTCATAATTGGAGCTCAAAAGTTTAGATGGGTGACCACAGCAAGAAGAAATATATACTAAAGGATTGAGAAAAAAGGGGGGGAAAGCATTTATTTGCACATGAATAGATATTTACAAGTTTGAAAGAATTATCCAATGTATAGTGAGCAAAGTGAAAGAGTTATTTTGATGATTAAAGAATGAATGTGGTATTGGAAGAATATGTCAAAATGTTTGACATAGAAAACTATTGTATCAATATGAAGAAATGTTCGCGCTAACAAAATGAGTCATCATTCAATACAGAACTAAGACCATCTTTAGAGTCATAGTCTTGAAACACAAATTGTGTGAGTGAAGCCCATATGACTACAAGGCCTACGTTTCTCAGAGAATAGTATGATAGTCCGACTATAATTTCCTACTTAAATATTGTCAACTAAAGAATAATTTACATATAAAGTGATTCAAAAGGTGCTCACACAATTGTAAGACAAAGACAAAATTTTTTATTTTTATTTTTTGAAAGACGACATGTTTGCATTTTTATGTATGTCTAATTTAACTAGTCAGATGTATATCAATGACCAACCATATTATGAATGTATTCAACAGCCCAGCATATATGCACAAATTTTATGAGCTCGCATAACATACAATATTATGGATTTATCCGATTATTAACTAGACGCAATTCCCTAATTAGTTAGCAAATAGATAATATTAAAGCAACCAAGCAAATATAATATCTATCTTGGACTTTACTATGCTTTGTATTTTGAGTACATTCGAGAACAGGAAGTACGAAGCACTGTTTCGATTGAGATATCAAGTTGGCCCAAGCATCATCTTTCAAAAGCGACTTCATATGATTGTACCTCGCAAAAGAGAAGCAAACTTGTTAGTAAGATAATATAAAGTAAAATAAATAGAATATTACTAATTTTGAAAAGATTTTCTTTTGAAAATACTTTTATAAAAGATTGTTTTCTATTGAAAATATATGAAATGTGTTTTTTGGAAATTGTTTTTAAAAAATAAATTTAAAAATATTTTTGGAAACTCGGATGGTGTATGCCATATAGCAATAAGACACTAGTATGCGAACACCGACTTGGTTGCAACTCCGACGGTAAACTTTGTTGCCTCTTGAAGTACGGATATTCACATTCTTATCTTTTGTTTTTCTTTGGCTTTTGTTATCACCTCATAAATATATTTTTGTTCTGCATTCGATGGGACTGTGTAGTATCTTGTCCTTTATCAATCAGAAATCATCCCAAAGCTTCAAAATCTTTTATTCTCATCAGCCTACGATGTCAAATCAATGCGTCCAATAATAGAAACGGCAAATGGCATCGTCGCCTCATGAAGTATAAAGTTCAATGGCAAACAGTGAATCCAAATTCCCGACTGAGAGAGTTCAAGTAGCATCACATAATGGGGCTAAAAAATCACTGGTGAAATAGAGCAATGAATTATCAGTCAATAATAGGAAAAATAGGAAACACCAAAGACCAACACAGCCGTAGCAGCTAACGGAAAAATGGGGACAACAACAAATCACAAATGGATCGCCGCTCTGAACAGGGGAAACAATGGCCTAGCATTGTCATATGGACATATAGCAGTGAAAAAACATAGTAAAAATAAACTCTCGGTCAACCGTTTTTCCGCCCAGATCCCGGTGAACTCTGGCGAGCCACTGTCAACAAACAAAAATCCAAAACCAGACGGGCTTCAAAAGTAAAGATAGACATTATATCAATGGCAAAGAAAGGACTTGCTGGAGTTCGTCAAGTGAGTAAAATAGTGTTAAAGAAACTGGGATCGCTGGTGTTTGTTGGTAGCGTTGCTTCCACGACCAACGCCGGAACGACCCCTGGAGCGGCAGCCAAAGAGCGTCAATTAAAGAAAGACATGTCACATCAAATACGACACGACCTGCAAATCACAAAATACAATAACAATAGCAAAAGAATAGATCCGACCGGCAAGCCTAAGGGGTCTCCGGAAAAACATAAAACCGGCTATATGTAAGAAGATCTGGGCTTTTACCAATTGAAACATCAACAAAATAGAAGAATAGAGATGAAGGGGAAGAGAAACGACGTAGCAGCAGCGTGGAGCAATCGTCGTCGTTGCCTGGTCGGTCACCACCTCCGCGGCGGCGACTAAGAGTAGCACACAAAGAAAGGGACAATGGGGATGAAGCCATATTCTAACAAGATAAAGAGATAGAGAGATTATTTTTGGGGGTGGATGGCTGCCTTCAAGAAAGAGAGAGAGAGAGAGTGATTTTAGGGTTTTTTAAACTACTTTAAAATCAGATGGGTCTCCTCCAAAAATGTCATGTGTAGTGTATTATATTTTTGTAATGTGTGTAAATGTGAGGTGTGGGATGGCAGACTTAGGGACCGTGTTTTAAAAATAAAAAAATAAAAATATGTGTTCAACAATTAAAGAAAGACATGTCACATCAAGTTACATCAATTTCATGTCAAGTTTTGTCACGTCAATGTCTTATCATATCGGATGTTGATAGAATTTTATGTTTGACCGGGTGTGATCCGTATTTTTGAATTATATTGTTCCACCTTCCATATAATGAGTAGATCGTGTTATAAATTAGAAAACGATAAATTATGAAATTCTGTAGTACTTATTTAAAACGTCAACTACTACGATAATATTGTAGTGTCACTATCTAAAATCTAACTCGTCGTGAAGGAACCTAACTCAACCCACTAGGTAAACAAAATAACAACAAAACACAATCATAATGATAATGATAAGAGTGAAAAATAAAATAACTAAACTTTTAAATTTTGAACATCGATTCGAAGTCCGATTTGAGTGAAACTAGTATGGTTGGACTCGTAATTGAATGGGTTATCGGATTTTGGGAGTTTGGTCGGGTTCTGAGGTGCGGGCCCAAGTTTGACTTTTTGGTTGACTTTGGACTTCTGATTAAAGAGTCAACCTTTATCGATTGGGTTTGTTTCCTTTGGCATTATTTGGTGTCTTTGAGTTGCTTTTGGCTAGTTTCGAGCCGCTCGGAGGTCGATACGCGCATGATGGCATTTCTAGAGTGTCGTTTGGCTTGCTCGGTATTTGTCTGGGCTTTTTTAAGGTAAGTATACTATCTAAGCTTTGTTGAGGCACTAGTTGCCTAAATTATTTATGGTGTCACGTGCTATGGATGCGCATATGTATGGGGTTTGAACCCATGTGCGAGCACCGGGGTATTTATCCATGCTCGGGGTAGTGCTTAAGATATGATACACCTAGAGTTGACTGTTAAGTTTTAAGCTATAATGTTTCTCATATTTGTTCCATTGCGGTGAATTTTCTGAGCCATGCTTGAGGTTACGAAGAGGCTAAATCCCGTAATAAACTTGGCAATTGCTATTTCTGTGATAAATTGTCGATATAAGCTATGATACCACACATTGCATATGCCTACACTTTAGCATGTTATTATACATGTCGCGGCCCAAAATCTGCTATAGGCCGTGATGACACCCAACGTCTCCTTTAGGCAAGCCAACGGTGAACCATCTAAATAATTATTCATTTTATTACTTGAAATCATGAGTTTTGTTAAGTAAAGAAATTTATGCATTGAAAAGTTAATAAGAAATAAAAATAATAGATGACAATATTATGCAAAACCCATAAACAACAACTAGATATCCCAAAACCCGGTGTCACAAGTGCATGAGCAACTACTAAGAAATACAACACCAATATAACATCTGTCTGAAATGTAAAATAGACCGGATAACATAAATGAATATGAAGGAGACTCTATGTGCTGCAGATTGTAACATGGGATGCAGCTCACCGTAAAGTCCCTGCAATGGCTGTGCCTTTGCACCCAAAAGACCACCATAAATATATACCTACACAATAAGTGCAGAAGTGTAGCATGAGTACGTAAATCAACGCGTACCCAGTAAGCATCTAGCCTAACCCCTGAAAAGTAGTGACGAGGGATCGACATCGACACTTACTAGTGGTCCAATAAATCAAGTACAGTAAAAAAATATACAATTATGAAGCATGACAATTAAACAGTGGAAACAAATATAGATTCATGATACGATCCTAAACTGAACAGTAAAAACAAGTCCTCAAATATCGATTATTTCATTAAATGGAGTATATAAAGGCCACCACTAGCTAGATCATCACATCTCAAGTCAGGAAACCTCACATATTACACCGACTTCGTGTCAAATAATACCATGATTTTGTTGACGCAAGCGGCCCGATCCCTAGGATTATCTGATAAAACTGTCAAGGCGTACGACCCAATCACATAAGAGTGTGTTACAATAATCCTGCCGAGGCGAACGGACCGATCCCATAGGTATAAGAAGCTTTAACGGGTCCCTGACCCCGCTAATGAATATACGTGTCAGTTATGAAATTTAAGAAAACTTTTCGATGAATATGCATAAAGCGGAACAAATCCATACAGGAAGCACATTTTTCCACGGCTATTCAAGTAGCTCGTCAAGTACCCAAAATGGCATGTTCGATACTCTATATGAGTCTAGTCTCAGGTTGAATGTAAATTAAAGCAATTAAATAGGAAATGATAACTCAATTGTTGCAAAGCATGGCGTGAATCTAAGTCTAACTGGACCTAATAAGGAATTGTAACGTACGTATGGATACTCGTGACCTCATACGTGTGTAGCTCCCACAGCATGTATCACATAACAAATATAACACCTACGAGGTAATTCCCCTTGCAAGATTAGACAGTAGGCTTACCTCGCTCCGAAGTTCAATAACCGGCTCCAATGCCTCTCTAGCACCTCAAACCGATGCCCATCGACCTGAAACTAGTCAAACAACATGAAAACTAATAAAAAAATATACTACAATACTCATAATTAATCAATTTATAACAATTACCAACTCCGCTAAAAAAGTCAACAAAGTCCACCCTCGGGCCCACGTGCCCAGATTCCGCTAATTTTCGAAGATAAACATTACCCATAACACTACGATTTGTAATATATATTTTACAATTCCATGCCCAAAATCGTGGTCAAAATACAAAAATATAAATTTTAGATTTTCTTCCAAAATCCCACAATTTGTACAAATTTTCACGTTTAAATCTATATGTAAATCACGTATTTAACTCACAACGGTAGGTATCTCTTACCGCATGAAGGATGATTAAATGGCACTCCAAAATTTCCCCCAAGGCCGGCTCCAATGATAGAAATGAGCCAGAACCCGATTTGGCTAACATATATTCCGCCCAGGCGATTTCCGCTTTTGCGGACAAATAGCCGCTTCTGTGGCTCCTCACCTATGGAATACCCATCGCATGCGCGGCTCCTATTCAAGACCACAATCTCCGCTTCTGAGGACCAAATAGCTCACACCTAAGCTTCTGCTTCTGCGGCAAAAGCGTTTCTGCACTCATGCACCTGCGGTCCAAGTCCGCTTCTGCGCTCCCAGGCCATCTTGGCCAATTCTGCATCTACGACCTCGCAGGTGCGGGATATTCCTCGCACCTTGTAGGTCTCCTCCACAATTCTTGAACCTACGATGACTCACAGCACGTGCGGCCTCTACCTCCACAGGTGCGATGACGCCAGACTTCAGCAACAACAACATCCCTCTAAGCCCAAATTTCAATTTGTTTTCAATCCGAATCTCACTCGAGGCCCCAGGTACCCCATCCAAATTTACCAACCCAGCCTAAAACACATTACGAACTTACTCGAAGCCTCGAATCACATCAAATAACATCAAGACTATGAATCAGCAATCAAAATCCCTAACTTTCAATCATTCTAACCTCGACGAATGCATCCGATTCATACTTTAACATTTCGAAATGATGCCAAACTTTATGTACAAGTCATAAATAACGATACGAACCTATTCCAATGCTAACCCCAAACGGACATCGATAACACTAAAGTTCACTTCAAAGCATACTCAAGAAATCCAAAAATCTTCAAAATGCTAACTTTCCACAATAAGTGCCGAAATGCTCCCTGACCACTCGATGCAAAACCTGAACATAAGCGCAACTCTGAAATCATCATACAAACCTATTGGAACCCTCAAATCCAGATTCCAGGTCGTTCACTCAAAAGTTAAATCTTGGTAAACCCTTCCAACTTAAAGCTTACGAATTGAGATTTTTCTATTCGAATCAACTCCGAACTACCCGAAATTCAATTCTGACTGCGCGTACAAGTTAAAAAATATGAAGCAAGTCTACACAAGGTCTCAAATGGGTGAACGATGTGATAGAGCTCAAAACGACCGTTTGGGTCATTACAATACTAGTCCAAGAGCTTCTATATGATATGATTTGGATTGGGTGGTTGTGACCATGCTGGGCGGACTGTATTGTTATTCCTGCGACCATGCTGGGTGGATTATAATATTGTGCCTGTGACCACACGGGGCAGATTTGTATTATAGCACGTAAGTTGGCCGTGCAACACGTGAGTTGTCATTGCGGATCCAGAGATTGATATTGTAGCACGTGAGTTATCCGTGCAGCACGTGAGTTATCCGTGTAGTACGTGAGTTGTCCGTGCAGCGTGTGGATACGGATCCATCCTCCTAAGGTAACCCTATCTTGTTTCTCTCTTGATGGTGTACACGCGGATTCTGAGAAACTGGCAGGTTTCTTATTTGTGTGAGCTTTGGGAGAGCTGGTTACTGTTATTGGATCCGGTTGCGCACCACAACGGACTGATATTTGGTTATTGCATTTCACATTCACTTGTAATTTCATTCACTGTTTACCTGATTTACTTGCATATCTTCCTTTTATGCTGGATTATTGACCGAGCGAAACACTTAAAACCAAAGAATTAGGAGCATCAATGTGGTTTTACCTGAGATTTCCTTATTTGATCATATATCTATTTTATACTTGTTTCATCTATAGCTCTTGCTTCTTTTACGTCACCTAGGTTAGTTAAGATACTTAGTGAGTACATGGGGTTGGCTGTACTCATACTACACTTCTGCACCTTGCGTGCAGATCTTGGAGTTGTTGCTTATGTCTATCACAGGAGTTGGCATTGAAGATGTACCTGCATTCCAGTTATGGCTGTCACTTGTCCCGGTAGCTTTAGATTCTAATTATGTGCATGTACAATCAAAACAAATGTTGTAATTATTTCAGTTCAGTTTTTGTAAAATCTAAGTCTTAGTGGCTAATGACTTGTACTACCGGTCTTTGCGGGGTTGAATAAAATTTTAGTTATTTTATTTTGACTCTTATCATTATCACTAAATTGTGTTTTATTATTATTTAGCTTACCTAGTGGGTCTCGACGGGTTAGATTTTGGGTCGTGACGAGTTGGTATCATAGCTCTAGCTTCATAGGTTCTATGAGTCATGAATAAGTATCTACTAGAGTCTTGCGGATCGGCATGATGACGTCCATACCTATCTTCAAGAGGATATGGGGCATCTAGAATAAACTTCCCATCTTTCTTTATGTATCGTGCAGCACTATTTCAGCATGAAACGTATATCTTTGAATTCCTTCCACTCACTCGTATGCGTTTGTGAGCGCTTGGTATCAACTATGCATCAGAGGCTTGTGATTTGATGGATGAGGTGCGAGATATATTTTTCATGTTTTTATGATGGTCCAGTCTGGAGGACTTGAGGCCGAGCTTAGACCGCAGCTTAGGCTCGGTAGTTTCAGTTGTGTGAATATGTGCTTTTGGAATTTTATGTCCGGTGGTTTCCCTATGAGTGGGACTAGTGGCTCGGTGAGTGGTTGGATGACTATATGATGAGTAGGATGTGACTGCGGAATGTGAAAAGGACTATTGGATGCTAGATTTATGTGGATGTGTTATACAATCTAGAGTTATGAAGGTTTTGAGGGATTCTTTCATGTTGTTTATTTGTGGAACAAAGAAATTCTCATGTCCCATTGATGAGTTCAGACTCAAGAGAAATGCAGTGACTGCATAGTGGTTGTGACCGTGAAAGGGCATAGAGAGATGCCAGTTTTAGGCTAAGTAGGTGGGTTATCACCTGCGGGGCAATCCACGAATATGTGATCCTTATGATGTTGTGTAGAGAGTTTCTTTCTATCAGTGAGCTATATGTGTTGCGATTTGAATTTGGATCAGTTGAGAAAATTTACCTGACTGTCATGGGGATGACTGCGAGCTTAGCAGATGATTTGAGATATTTTATGGCGTGTTGAATGGGCTTGTGAAGAATTTAGTTGAATCTCTCTGCGGGATTATGGCAGTAATAGAGTATGGGTCATGTGCGTTATAGGATGTTTGTCTATGGCTTTAAGCCAAGAAGGGGAGTCTGCCATCGGCAATTTGATTGCATGGTTATGTGTTGTATTGGTTTCGGTCTGAGACATACTTGTGGATCGGTTACAACTTGCATAGGTGGTTTTGAGGATGACTTAAAAAAGGAAGTTTCAGGATAAGGGTTATATTACCATTTACGGGTATTTAGAGATCATGGAACGATTTGAGTTGTGATTCGTGAAGGATATAGTGCGCATAGAGTAGGAATTTACTCGGTTTCTTAGAGGTGGATTAATTTTTAGGGTGTTATTGTGCTAATGGGGCAGAGGTCGTTCGTCCTGTTTGGGCAGTGCAATTGAGATTTCACATAGTGGATGAATCTCAAGAACGTTCTAATGGATTCAAGATTTATATGTGGCAATAGAGAATTTCAGGATTTGTATATGGCTAGAATCTGAGATTTGCATTGGATGGTGTCGAGACTCTCGATATTTCTTTATCATTATGGATTCTACATTTCAGTAACAAGGAGGTAAGGGGAACGACTTTAGATTCACAGAAGATCTCTTCACAGTGGGTGTCTTAGTTGTGGTGCTTTTGGAGTTCTTAAGAGAGAATACATCAGCTTATGGCCTTAGGGCAGTGTGGTTTATGCTAGGATCTCTTGTGGTGGGATTTGGGTAAGGATCGTGGTGTTCTGGCAAGAAGAAGTGTCAACTTGATGGTAATTCGGAAGGCACTCAAGGAAATAGAACACCTTGGTAGTAGATTGGATCAACATGGTGATGGATACAATTGGTTCTTTGGGTATTTATGATGTAGTGAGTCTCCATAGGTGTTTTGTGGAAAAACTCTTAGGCTTGGCAACCTGCATGGCTTGGTTGAGTTAGAATGATTCAATTCTGATGGCTCGGTTATGTGCAAATAGGCTTCGAAATGTTCTCAATAATTTCTGCCACAATTTGAGATAGATATTATCAACACGTATGGGGGGTATGTTGCGTGTTGTAATTTTCTCGTTGATGGGATCAAGTGGAAGGTTCTGACTAATCGGGTATGTATTCTACATGTGACTCGGAGTTGTTAATGAGATTCTCGTGCTTTTCACATGATGGCAGGATAGATGTGGCGCGTTGCGTAGAATTAAGATTTGCGTGTGCAAGTTCACGGTTCAATTTTGAAGGAAAGGCCATGAATTCTTAGACAACATGGATGGTTTCAAATGATTAGATGAATGCTATTACTACTTGGTGTTGCCTAAGAAGGGTGCGCGTTTCAGAAGGCGCACTGTGTTTTGACTTACGGATTCTTCATTGGTATTGCGGTACTCGCCTGATTAATCGACTGCTGATGTTAAAAAATTTTCTATATGGCACGGAAAAATTAAAGAAGTATTCCTCGTGGGATGATCGTGTTTTAGAGATGTGTTAGACATTCGGGTGGTGGAGTTGGGATTCAGCTATGGCGATTTATGTGTTCTATGGATTTAGAAACTGGGAATTCTCTGAAGCAGATTATTTTAGGGTTGTGGACTGTGAAGATGTGGCCAAAGTTAGCTAGATAGTGATACGTGTTATGGTTCTCGTGGGATGATCGTGTTTGAGAGATGTGTTAGACATTCGGGTGGTAGCGTTAGGATTCAGCTATGGCAATTTATGTGTTCTATGGATTTAGAAACTGGGAATTCTCTGAAGTAGATTATTTTGGGGTTGTGGACTGTGAAGATGTGGCCAAAGTTAGCTAGATAGTGATACGTGTTATGGTTAGATCGTTGAAGACTTTTGGAGGGCTATTTATCCATTTGGGGATGACCAGAGTCGATTTGGGGGCCCATTGGTAGGCCCGAGGAGAATGTGTATTCTACACCGGGTCGTATTTGTTGACTCCGTACTGCTACAGTTAAGGGATGTGCCATTCGGGTAGAATTTATTTTATTCATATCTCCTATGTTCTAGGTGTTACTCTTCTATACGATAAGGAGTTGTGATTTCTTAGTCATACGCACACATGGTGCGGTTCTATTTGGGCCTTGTAGCGGAATTCGAACGAGATGTTGATTCGGGTGTGAAATGACTGATTGCGCCTTGGTTATGGTCTTTCTAGGTTATGGTATTGTGTTATTTGCTTCTATATGGTTATGGTTGTGCTCTTCGTGTACTTGATGTCGAATTGCATGTGGTTGTTGATTTTGAGCATTGTGGCTTAAGGTACTGATGTGCCGGAGAATTTCGGCACTTTTTGACACTAATTGCTTAGATTTTAGCTTGTTTTAAATGCAATTTCCCTCTGTACTTAGGTAATTTTAGTATTTTTGCAGTGTATAAGGTTTAAGGACCTAAGAGCATGGAAAAGAATTCAAAAAGCCACAAAAAGTCAAGAAAAGAGCAAAAAGGCATCGCAGATGTGGATATGCTATCGCAAAACCCACATGCGAGCCGCATATTGCACACAGAGATCGCAGACCAAAACAGAATCCTGGGTAAAGTTCAATGTCAAAAATGCGGTTTCATCTGCGATCGCATAACGCGTTTGTGAGCCGCAGAAGTAACCGCAAACCAAACATGAAGTCTACTGAAGGAAGAAAATGCGATGCAAGATGCGGTCGCATTTCTACAATGCGGACCGCAAACCATGAATGCGGTGAAGGCAAAACTAGGGTTACAATCTGCGATAGACATGTCAAAAATGCGGACCGGATGTCTGTTATGCGACAGAAATGCGGTCGCATATTCAACTTCAGGGCAGATTAGTCCGATTTTTGTCTCGATTTTTGGCCCTCTATAAATACATTTATTAGGATTTTGTGGGCTCTATCTTGTCAGACTTTGAAGCTACAATACAAGGCATTAATATTCCTTTCTTTTGGAAGCTTTTGGGCCAAGAATCTTTCACTTTGTAAGCTTTATGACATTTAATATTCTCTTGTTTTCAGATTTTAGTATGAGTAGCTAACTTTAAACACTAAGGTTGTGGACCCTAAATGGGTGTTTAACATTGAATATATATATATAACGGTTGGTTGATATTTATTTACTTCTCATTCTTCATTTATTGTTGGTGGTTGCAAACATTAACAAGCGCCGTTAAATTCTATCTTTGTTTGGGAATGTGGGGTAGAATTTGGTAGAAGTAAATATCAAAGACTCAAGGCTTTAAACCTTGTTTAAGAAAATCGCTTAGGAATAAGTGGGTTTTATTTGGCATAAATTGATTGTTCTCAATTGCAACTCTTTTATATTTGAAAAATCATAAAGAGGAAATACTACCTAACTATTGGAAAATATTGGATAGTCACTTAGACATCATTTGCATATCAAAAAGAACCTTCCGTTAGAAATATATCATATTGACACCGTTAGCATAACACTTCATTAATGGGGACATAACCTTGGTTTCTTTAATCAAATTATTTACATTCTCAACATTTCAATTAGCCTTTACCTAAAACCAAACTCAATTCATACTCTTGTTCCGGTTAACTGGATAGAATTACGACTTTAGTTGAGTAACACACTAGTCAAGTAACATTTTCACACCTATTCCCTGTGGGATTCGACCACAACCTTGTTGGGTTATTATATTTGACATCGACCATTTTACACTATTTATTAAAGTGTAATTTGAGCATATCAAATTTTGGTTCATATGGACCGGTGTTTGGATGGGTCACACATTGCAGCGGGGATATGTTGGGATACGATCTTTTGTGTTAGGTTGGTGTGTCTTGGTCCTACTATGTGTGAGGGGTTCATAGCATCGCGTTTTGGCTGATATACTACAGGCTATGCCAGAAGAGTTTGGGAACGGTTAATGGAAGCTTGTTCATCGCATTCGTGGGGAAATGGCCGCTATCGCATAGCGTAAAAATTGTCCTGGAAAATTTTATAATCGCGATCGCGAAAGGTACCTCTGGAATAGTGTATAAAGTACTATCGCATAGTATTTCGAAGGTTTGAGACATTTTAGCATATTTTGAGCTATGGAGCTCGGATTGAGGCAATTTTCACAACATGGATTGGGGTAAATATTTTCTACTTGTTTTTTTATTATATTTCAAGAATCCATATTCGATTTCTTAATTTGATTGATTATTTTGAAAGAGAAATTAGGGGGTTTTGTCTAAAATTTCATAAAGTTCATTTTTTAGTTTGAACATCGATTCAAAGTCGGATTTGAGTGAAACTAGTGTGGTTGGACTCATAATTGAATAGGTTGTCGGATTTTATGAGTTTTTTGGGTTCCGAGGTGCGAGCCTTATAGACATGTAATTTTTGACCCGCGCATCATAATCACCTCTAATGATCATAGTACTTGTAGAATAATTATTAGAGTTTATTTCTGTAGGAATTCATTTCATTATTAAAATTTATTCTGTTTTAGGTGCGAAATTGAAAATACCAAAAATAGTCCCAAGCCCTTATCTTTGATAACATTTTTAATTCAATCAAGTCCAGCATTTTTGGGCACTTAAAATAGATTTTTCAGTTTTGTTTTTTGGCCAAAACTTATATTGGAGCCCAATCCCAAACACAAGCCCAAAGTTGAACAGCCCCAAAACCAGCTGAATCATCCCTTTTGTTCCCCTCCCCCNCCGATTTCCATATTTTCGTGTGCTATAGCCCACGCCTTTTGCGTGGAAATACATTTATTAGGATTTTGTGGGCTCTATCTTGTCAGACTTTGAAGCTACAATACAAGGCATTAATATTCCTTTCTTTTGGAAGCTTTTGGGCCAAGAATCTTTCACTTTGTAAGCTTTATGACATTTAATATTCTCTTGTTTTCAGATTTTAGTATGAGTAGCTAACTTTAAACACTAAGGTTGTGGACCCTAAATGGGTGTTTAACATTGAATATATATATATAACGGTTGGTTGATATTTATTTACTTCTCATTCTTCATTTATTGTTGGTGGTTGCAAACATTAACAAGCGCCGTTAAATTCTATCTTTGTTTGGGAATGTGGGGTAGAATTTGGTAGAAGTAAATATCAAAGACTCAAGGCTTTAAACCTTGTTTAAGAAAATCGCTTAGGAATAAGTGGGTTTTATTTGGCATAAATTGATTGTTCTCAATTGCAACTCTTTTATATTTGAAAAATCATAAAGAGGAAATACTACCTAACTATTGGAAAATATTGGATAGTCACTTAGACATCATTTGCATATCAAAAAGAACCTTCCGTTAGAAATATATCATATTGACACCGTTAGCATAACACTTCATTAATGGGGACATAACCTTGGTTTCTTTAATCAAATTATTTACATTCTCAACATTTCAATTAGCCTTTACCTAAAACCAAACTCAATTCATACTCTTGTTCCGGTTAACTGGATAGAATTACGACTTTAGTTGAGTAACACACTAGTCAAGTAACATTTTCACACCTATTCCCTGTGGGATTCGACCACAACCTTGTTGGGTTATTATATTTGACATCGACCATTTTACACTATTTATTAAAGTGTAATTTGAGCATATCAAATTTTGGTTCATATGGACCGGTGTTTGGATGGGTCACACATTGCAGCGGGGATATGTTGGGATACGATCTTTTGTGTTAGGTTGGTGTGTCTTGGTCCTACTATGTGTGAGGGGTTCATAGCATCGCGTTTTGGCTGATATACTACAGGCTATGCCAGAAGAGTTTGGGAACGGTTAATGGAAGCTTGTTCATCGCATTCGTGGGGAAATGGCCGCTATCGCATAGTGTAAAAATTGTCCTGGAAAATTTTATAATCGCGATCGCGAAAGGTACCTCTGGAATAGTGTATAAAGTACTATCGCATAGTATTTCGAAGGTTTGAGACATTTTAGCATATTTTGAGCTATGGAGCTCGGATTGAGGCAATTTTCACAACATGGATTGGGGTAAATATTTTCTACTTGTTTTTTTATTATATTTCAAGAATCCATATTCGATTTCTTAATTTGATTGATTATTTTGAAAGAGAAATTAGGGGGTTTTGTCTAAAATTTCATAAAGTTCATTTTTTAGTTTGAACATCGATTCAAAGTCGGATTTGAGTGAAACTAGTGTGGTTGGACTCATAATTGAATAGGTTGTCGGATTTTATGAGTTTTTTGGGTTCCGAGGTGCGAGCCTTATAGACATGTAATTTTTGACCCGCGCATCATAATCACCTCTAATGATCATAGTACTTGTAGAATAATTATTAGAGTTTATTTCTGTAGGAATTCATTTCATTATTAAAATTTATTCTGTTTTAGGTGCGAAATTGAAAATACCAAAAATAGTCCCAAGCCCTTATCTTTGATAACATTTTTAATTCA
>MCJB01001176.1:0-16194 GCA_002018475.1 Nicotiana obtusifolia | reverse complement strand
ACTATCAAACAATGCAACAAACTCTTTTTTGAAGTTATAATCAATTAAAAGAGTTACCTTTATATATGTGTGTGTATATATACACACACACAATATATACAAGGCTTATATAAGGCAATATATACATACATAATACAATATATACAATGCTTATATAAGGCAATATATATATATATATATATATATATATATATATTGTATATATTGTATATATATATTTCCTTACATATATGTAATATATATGTATTGGGTCGACCGCTCAGGAGAAGTCGGGACCGGGCACGGTGCAGGACCGGGTCATCCCGACCCAAAGGCAACAGGTCGAGCATGGGAGTCCGAGGTAATCGAGATGGGGAGACCGACATCGACCGATCGAGGCCTGTTCCGAAACAAGAAGTTAATTACGACCGGATATTTCGCGAATTCATGGCATCACGCCAGGAGTGAATGTCGCAACCGCTATGGACGTTAAGCCATCATCTTAGGATATTCAATCCCGTAATTAAAGGGATTTACCTTGTAATCAGTCTTTTACTTTATTCAGGACTCTTTCATCTACCTATAAGAAGGACATTCACCCCTCACTGTAGAAAGAAGAGATTCACAGAAGAAAACACTGATAAAGTTACTGTTCATTGCCATTATTGTTGTTCACTAAGTTTGCCTATTTCTTATACTTTATCACCAGCTACTCAATTCATGTGGTTTGGATATCTCCTTTTGCTTATTGTCCTTTAATCATTTATATCGTATTTTTACATTGTATCAAATCGATTCACGGATCCTTAGCACTACGAACAAATTCAATTGTTATCCGGATTTAAGGGTAAACAGTTTGGCGCCCACCGTGGGGATAAGGATATTAGTGAATCTTTGATACGTTTCTCTTTCAAACATAATTTTACGCTTGCTCTTTGCAGAATCCTTTATTTTTCAGGTTATAAATGGCACAATCACTCCCCGTCAACAACAAGGTCAATAACCAAGGTGAAAACAACACTATGCCCGGACTTGAGGTCCCAATCGACGCCAATTCTCAAATGGCGCTCGATACTGACCAGGCACCCGGCTCATCGCACAGCGTACGGGGGGAGAACCACTCGGGAATTCAGAAGAACGGGGAGAATGAAATCAGCCTCAAGGTGATATTTGATAAGCTACAAGCTCAACAAGCGGCGATAGCCCAATTGCAAAGCCGCACTCAAAACCCGGGCAGAGCAGAAAACATCCCTCCTCAGGCGACAACCGAGCAAAACGAACCGGTCACAGCGCAACCGGATGAGAGCGGTTCGGGAGTCAACTCCGGGATTATCAAAATGCTGTAGGAGTTGACTAAGAGGGTCGAGACAGGAGAAAAAAGAATTGAAGCCAACGATAAAAAAGTCGAAACATACAATTCGAGGGTAGACCAGATACCGGGGGCACCTCCAGTATTGAAAGGATTGGATGCCAAAAAATTCGTGCAGAAGCCTTTCCCGTCCAGTGCCGCTCCGAAGCCGATCCCGAAAAAGTTTCGCATGCCCGAAATTCCCAAATACAACGGAACTTCGGACCCGAACGAGCATGTGACAGCTTACACTTGTGCCATAAAGGGGAACGACCTCGAGGACGACGAAATTGAGTCCGTCCTCCTGAAAAAATTCGGAGAAACTCTATCCAAGGGAGCGATGACGTGGTATCATAATTTACCACCAAACTCAATCGACTCATTCGCCATGTTAGCTGATACATTCAAAAAAGCCCATGCAGGCGCTATTAAGGTCGAGACGAGGAAGTCCGATTTATTCAAGGTCAGACAACGTGACAGTGAAACATTAAGGGAGTTCGTATCCCGATTTCAAATGGAGCGGATGGATCTGCCACCAGTTACAGATGACTGGGCAGTACAAGCTTTCACCCAAGGGCTGAATACCGGCAGTTCTGCAGCATCTAGGCAACTCAAGCAGAGTTTAATTGAATACCCGGCCATCACCTGGGCAGATATCCACAACCGGTATCAGTCAAAAATCAGGATAGAGGATGATCAGGTCGGGGTTGCGTCAGGTTCTTCATATACAGTTAAGGCTTTTGATCGACCTCGAAGGGACAACTTTCGAGAACCAAGGTCGAACCGAGATAGGCACCGACCATACCCGGAAGATCGACGGATTATATCGAGGAGACACAAAGTCCCGAGACAGGAAAACAGGTACGATATCAATCAAAGGAACAGAAGGCCGTTGCTGAAAGGCAACTTCGAGAAAACCAACGATCGACAGGAAGCACCCCGGCTGTCCGAATATAACTTTAATTTTGACTCGGCAGCCCTAGTTTCAGCAATCGGTCGCATCAAAGACACTAGATGGCCAAGACCGTTACAAATAGACCCCGCCAAGAGGGACCCTAACCTCGTATGCAAATATCATGGCACTCACAGGCATAGAACAGAAGACTGCCGACAATTGAGGGAGGAGGTAGCTTGGTTGCTCGAGAATGGGCATCTTCGGGAATTTCTCAGTGACCGAGCAAGGAATCATTATGAAAACAGGGACAGGCCGGTAGATCAAAAAGAACCAAAGCACACAATCAACATGATAATTGGAGGTGCAGATGCGCCCCAAGTACCGGTACTGAAGCGTACAAAGATTTCCATCACTCGAGAGAAACAAACTCGGGACTATGCAATGGAAGGAACTCTATACTTCAGCGACAGAGATATCGAGGGCTTAACACAACCCCATAACGACGCGCTAGTAATATCAATGTTGATACACGATACTCGAGTGAAGCGTGTACTTATTGACCCTGGAAGTTCAGCCAACATAGTCCGATCTTGGGTCGTTGAATAGCTGGGATTAACGAACCAAATCATTTCCGAGGTCCGAGTGCTCGATGGTTTTAATATAGCATCGGAGACGACAAAGGGAGAAATAACACTGATGGTGAACGTCGCTGGCGCCACCAGGGCAACGAAGTTCTGCATAATCGAGGGCGACATGAGGTATAATACCCTGCTCGGGAGGCCCTGGATACATGATATTAAGGCCGTACCCTCGACCTTGCATCAGATGTTAAAATTTCCATCGGCTGAAGGGGTCATCACCGTTTACGGAGAACAACACGCGGCTAGAGAGATGTTCGCAATAGAAGAAACAACGCCAAAATCTACCAATCCTCAACCAAAGGCCAAATAGCAATCACAAAAGCTGCCTTCGACAGATGAGGGCGAGCAAGATCAGCCTGATGAAGACAGCTTTGGGATACCCCGATCTTTTATCGTCCTGGACGAGACGGACGCGACCAAGTCAACAATCGAGGAGCTGGAGCAAATCTCAATCCGCCATGACGTACCCGACCGGAAGGTATACCTGGGCTCGGGTTTGAACTCTGAGCTCAGGACCAAACTACTCTCTTTTCTTTCAGCTAATGAAAGCTCTTTTGCTTGGTCCCATTTAGATATGACAAGCATACCACCGGAGATTGCGACACATAAGCTGAGTGCCGATCCAAAATTTCGGTCGGTCAAGCAAAAAAGGAGACCTCAGTCCGAAGTCAAGCAGGTTTTCATCTAGGAAGAGGTAACCAAACTTTTGAATATAGGGTCCATTCGAGAGGTAAAGTATCCCGAATGGTTAGCTAACGCAGTTATAGTACCTAAAAAGGGAAACAAGCTTAGAATGTGTATAGATTATAAGGACTTAAATAGAGCATGCCCTAAAGATTCTTTCCCACTGCCCAACATCGATCGTATGATCGATGCCACTGCTGGCCACAAGACTCTAAGTTTTCTCGACGCCTATTCTGGATACAACCAGATACAAATGGATAAGGATGATCAAGAGAAAACGTCCTTCATCACTAAATATGGCACTTATTGCTATAATGTGATGCCATTCGGGCTTAAGAATGCGGGGGCTACATATCAGCGCCTGGTAAATAAAATGTTCGAAAACCAACTAGGTAAAACCATGGAGGTTTATATTGATGACATGCTGGTCACCCTGCGAGCAGAGGACCATCTTAGTCATTTGCAGGAAACATTCGACATTTTGAAGAAATACAATATGAAGTTGAACCCGGAAAAGTGCGCGTTCGGGGTTGGCTCCGGGAAATTTCTCGGGTTCATGGTCTCGAACAGAGGAATAGAGATCAACCCGGACAAGATCAAAGCTATCGAAGATATAAAAGTCGTCGACAGCGTCAAGGCCGTACAAAAACTCACAGGCCGGATCGCAGCATTGGGCCGCTTCATATCTAGATCGTCGGATAGGAGCCACCAGTTCTTCAATTTGTTAAAGAAGAAGAACGAGTTCTCGTGGGGACCGGAATGCCAACATGCCTTAGAGGAACTGAAAAGGTACCTTTCTAGCCCACCTCTATTACATACGCCGAAAACAGGCGAGCTATTATACCTTTACCTCGCCGTATCGGAGATAGCGGTAAGCGGAGTCTTGGTTCGAGAAGAACAAGGTACACAGTTTCCCATATATTATGTTAGTAGAACATTAGGAGAAGCCGAAACCAGGTACCCGCACTTAGAGAAACCGGCACTAGCCTTATTGATCGCCTCTAGAAAATTAAAACCATACTTCCAAAGTCACCCAATATGTGTAGTGACAACTTACCCACTTAGGAATGTCATGCATAAGCCCGAGCTATCAGGCCGACTGGCCAAGTGGGCCATCGAGATCAGCGAGTACGATATCCAGTATCGACCTCGAACCTCGATAAAATCTCAAGTACTGGCCGATTTTATCGCCGACTTCACACCGTCGCTTATTCCCCAAGTCGAAAAGGAACTCATGACTAAATCGTGGACTCCTTCGGGAGTGTGGACTCTGTTCACAGACGGAGCCTCGAATTCAAAGGGGTCGGGTTTAGGTATCGTACTAAAACCTCCGACCGGAAACACGATTAGGCAGTCCATCAAAACCATAAAATTGACTAACAATGAAGCCGAGTATGAGGCTATGATTGCAGGTCTGGAGCTGGCCAAGAACCTTGGGGCAGAGATAATCGAGGCCAAGTGTGACTCCCTCCTTGTGGTCAACCAAGTGAATAGGACGTTCGAAGTCAGAGAAAGCTGTATGCAAAGGTATGTGGATAAGCTTCAAGTCACTTTGCACAGGTTCAAGGAATGGACCCTGCAGCACATTCCCCGGGAACAAAACAGCGAAGCCGACGCTCTCGCGAACTTAGGCTCGTCGGTCGATGATGAAGAAATCGACTCCGACAAGGTCGTACAATTGATGAGATCGGTGGTGGAAGAAGGCCATGCCGAGGTCAACTCGACAAGTCTAACGTGGGATTGGAGGAACAAGTACATAGAATACCTCAGCTCAGGCAAGGTTCCGCACGACCCCAAAGAGTCAAGAGCTTTGCGTACAAAGGCGGCCCGATTTTGTTTGGCCAACGATGGAACCCTTTACAGAAGAACCTTTGGAGGACCCTTAGCTATATGTCTCGGCCCCGGGGATACCGAGTATATCTTGAAAGAGATACATGAAGGAGCTTGTGGCAATCATTCGGGCTCCGATTCACTAGTTCGGAAGGTAATCTGAGCTGGCTATTACTGGATCGATATGGAGAAAGACGCAAAGGAGTTTGTGCGCAAATGCGACAGATGTCAAAGACATGCACCGGTCATCCACCAGCCTGCTGAAACACTGCATTCAGTTATATGGATAAGTAGGACCACTCCCTCGAGCACCAGGTAAAGCTCAGTTTATCCTTTTTACGACTGACTATTTTTCTAAGTGGGTGGAAGCACATGCTTATGAGAAGGTCAGAGAAAAAGAGGTGATCGACTTCATATGGGATCACATCATCTGCCGATTCGGAATGCCCTCTGAGATCGTATGCGACAATGGAAAGCAGTTCGTCGGCAGCAAGGTAACCAAATTCTTCGAAGACAATAAAATCAAAAGGATATTGTCGACTCCTTACCATCCCAGCGGCAACGGTCAGGCGGAGTCAACCAACAAAACTATACTTCAAAATCTGAAGAAAAGGCTAGTCGACGCCAAAGGAAGATGGAGGGAAATGTTGCCCGAAATCTTGTGGGCATATCGAACGACGGATAAAACCAGTACCGGAGCCACTCCGTTTTCTTTAGTGTACGGCGCCGAAGCTTTGATACCGGTCGAGGTAGGCGAACCGAGCGTCAGATTTCAGCACGCGACCGAGGAATCCAACCAAGAGGCTATGAATATTAGCCTAGAGCTCTTGGATGAGAGAAGGGAGGCTGCTCTAGTTCGAATGGCAGCTCAGAAACAGAGAATCGAGAGATACTATAATCGGAGAGCTCGACTTCGATACTTCAACACAGGGGACTTGGTGCTCAGAAGAATCACTCCCAATACTCGAGACCCTAACGAAGGGAAATTGGGACCAAACTGGGAAGGTCCCTACACTATACTGAAGGTCACCGGGAAGGGCTCTTACAAGCTAGGGACTTTGGATGGTAAACAGCTGCCAAACAACTGGAACGTGAGCCACTTGAAGAGATACTACTGCTAAGGTATTTTACCCTGCCCTTTTTTCTTGCTTTCTTCGTTTATCGATGCTAACATATGCAGGACAGATCGATATCAGGCAAGTAAACACCAAACATTAGGGCTGAAAGCACGCGCTGCACTCTTTTTCCCTTCGACCGGTTTTGTCCCAATTTGGGTTTTACGGCAAGGTTTTTAATGAGGCAGCCATATGTCGTGCTACCGTAGATCAATTGTATTAAACTCTAGCTACAGTCGTTTGATTACTCCAATTTCGAGGGGCCAAAATAAAGATCACTAGGAATTGATGTAAGGGTCAAACGGCCAGAAGAGCCGTACCCGAATAGAACGATCTGATTCCCCTCCGACCAATGAAGATGTACAATTACACGAATATTAACAAAGTCAGTTGATGCCTACATTGTGTTATCAAGCCTAAGGGCTTTTCTTATTATCTTCGCAT
Source organism: Nicotiana obtusifolia (assembly GCA_002018475.1). NCBI lineage: Eukaryota > Viridiplantae > Streptophyta > Magnoliopsida > Solanales > Solanaceae > Nicotiana > Nicotiana obtusifolia. The sequence continues at coordinate 9,258 of MCJB01001176.1, read as the reverse complement.
TGTCTATAATCGATATTAGTGGAAGATGTGCATCGAGACCGGGGGGGATAAGACCTAACAAGGCAAACCCCAAAACCGGCACACCAGGCTAAGGCCTTATTAAAGCTGACAAAGCACAAAGGGAATTAAGACCGATCTTGGCAATCCGATTTACGGCCAAGGCCGGGTCAAGTTAAAAATTCTTATTCGATCGAAGCTTGAAAGAATAAGACTTCGAGATAAAGTTAAGATCAAACTTATTTGATAAGGGTCTAAAATTTTGCTAAGACATGACCCCGATCCCTATATGCTAAATGGTTGAAAACAGAGCAAATGATATCTTGTTTAAACCAGGCCAAGGCCAAGCTAGTTATCGCTTTGAACAAGGCTAAGGCCTAACCAGTTATTAATGTATTTTGAACTTACTACAAGGCTAAAGCCGGGCTAATTATTAATTAGTCGGTCGCGATTTATGATCCTAGCTAAGGTAGGATATTTTGACACATGAGAATCAAAGAACAAACTTGAGATATATTAAATAAATATCATTATACAAAGTGGGATAGCTACATCATTCATGCTGTAGAAAACAAGACAATGTCAATCTGAGTCGTCTTCGTATTCTTCAGGAAATGTTTTCCTTCTCATTTCATCCTCGATTTTTGATGCCTCAGCGACATCGGAAGACAAATCGAAGCCACGGGCCTGAAGCTCCTCGAGAACGGTGAGGCGAGTTTGGCATTGAGTGTATTCGGTTAGCGCCTTTGATTGCTCGTGAGCTACTTCAGCATCAGCTTTATACTGAGCTATCAAGCCATCAGCTTTGGCCTTAGTAGCAGCGATCTCTAACTTTGCTTCCTGAAGTCGGTTGGCCAGGGCCGCCCGGTCTTGGTTGGACGATTCAACTTGGAGCCGATGGTATTCATTGTCCTTAGTCAGGGCTCCGATTGTTCCCTGAGCTGCCGAGACCTGTCCTTGGAGAGTCATTGTCTCTGTAGTTAGAAGCTCGGTCTTGATTCTCCAACTGCTCGCCTCAGCTTTTGCTTCACTTAGCTCGGACCGAAGTTGATCCAACCGGTTGTCCATCTGCCCCAACCGATCAACGCAAGAGGCACGTTCTTTCTTGCGGAGTTCAGATCGGCCCGGAGATTCGCCAGTTCATTTTCAAGCCGCCGACGTCGTTCCCACTCTTGTGCCATTCCTTCTTTGATACGAAGGAACACTTCGTGATGAAGCACCGATGACTGTGGAAAATTCAAGCAGAAGACTTTCAGTATGGGATTGTGAACCAAAGTGTTGAATATAATCTAAGGTGGACAGAAAAACTTACTTTGTACAGTGCCTGCTGAGCCTCATTGAACAAGCAAGCCCAGTCCACAACGTTCATAGCAGCTCGGTCCTCTTCGGTTGCCAAGGTGTGGAGGTAGCTTGCTATGCCTACCGGGGGGCCTAATGCTCGGGCGTCCTCGGGGATAGCAAGGGTTATCACCCGACTCCTCTCAGGGTTCGAGATCGGTGCGGGGAACTTATCTACTAGCTTAATACCAGCCGACGTTCCACTTGTTTCGGCTGGGGGACTCCTTCTGGGGATTTCAAGGCCAAAAGTATCGGCCGATGGTACCCCGTCGAAAAATTCCTCGAAGATCCCTGCTGTGGCCGGCACCTTGCTCGGCGTGTGTGTTTCGGCATCTCGGATTGTCTCTGAGAAGGAGGGAGAATGCGCCATCTCGGGAACATCCGAAGATCTCTGTGCCGCCTCTTGCACATTGGCCCGATCTTCGGCCCTTGCTCCCATCTCAATATTCGCCTCTGGAGAGGCACCAATTTCTTCCGTAATGGGCTCGGGGACTCCCCGAGGGGTTTTGTCAAGATCAGGGCTCTTTTCCCCCTCGGAGTCGTCACTCAGATCGGCAGGGGCATCGGGGGCCGTGATCTTACGAGCCGCCATCTTCTTTCTACCTTTCTTCTTTTCGGGCTCAGCATGGTCGGGAGCCCTTTTTCTTTTCTTTCCTCCTTCTTTCTCCGACACGGGAAGAGGACGAGGGACTGTCCCACTAGTAACTGCCGACCTCAACTGGGCATCCTTCGAGAGACCTGCAAAGCGTACTTTCAATGTTAAGCTTTGATACCGATTGTTTTGGGAAAGAAGAGTATAGACGAAGCTCACCATGGTTCTTAGCCTCCTAAAGACCTTTTGATATTTCCTCCAGGCCCGCTCGGAGTACGACCTCTGGGCCACGATTTTCCTGACCCAGTCCATCAGATCATCGATCGCGGCCGGTGCCTGGGAAACAGCTGCACATGATAACACATCAGTCACACGCTGAAAAACAGTAATGAAAGAAGTCAAATAGGGAAGCACTTACGTCTCATGTTCCACTTCTCGGGGAACGGCATATTATCGGCAGGGATCAGGTCAGAAGTTTTAATTCGAACGTATCAGCTCATCCAGCCCCGATCCCTGTCTTTGTCAATGCTCGAGAACGGGGCCTTACTGGCCCGGCGAGCTAGCTTAATCAGCCCCCTCGGAACATTCGGGGACTGTATAATCTAAGCAAATGGTCGAGGGTAAAAGGGTGTCGCCCCTCGACCTTATCTATGAAAAAACAAAAAAGATAGACTATACGCCACACGGAAGGGTGTACTTGAGCTAAAGTGACCTGGTATCTCCTACAAAACTCGACAATCAGAGGGTCTATGGATCCTAGTGTGAACGGATAAGTATATACACTGAGATACCCATCCACATATGTGGTAATAACGTCATCTGGGGAAGGGACTATCACCTCCTTATCAGTCCAACGGCACTCGGCCTTCACCCTATCAATATGTTTTGAGGTGATCGAACTGACGTACTCCGAAACCGGCTCGCCTCGGCCAGGCACCGGGGAAGGCTTCTCGACCTTGAAGTCAGAACCTATGAAACATCCCACTAGTATGAAGGCCTTCAATGGAGGTTCCATAGAAGGCTCTTCAGTGCGGATGGGCTCAGCCTCTTCAACAGGCTGAGCGGGAGAATTTTGCCTATAAGGAACTGACTTAGAAGTTTTTTCCATTGGGATAGCGGAAGCAAGAAACAAGGAAAATTAAAGAAAATTTGAAGTTTCTGGTAAAGAAGATTAAGGGTTTCGCAAATAAAGGGGATTAGAAGAAGCAGTTTTGCTGATGGCGTAAAGGTAAAGAAATTGGTTCAAAGCGGGAGGGAAGTATTTATATTTTCCCAAAAAGCGGTGGCACTAAGCACGAGGCAAGCAAGCATTAAATGCACACATTAAATGCGTGCAGCAGGTACAAGGTTCTGGGGACGAGACCTGTGATGATTGCCTATGTTGGCAGTCGTGTACGTCATAGCCCTGCCGTCACACATAGGGTTCCTTTTGGGAATAAGCAAGTTGATGACTTTGCCTACGTGTCATGCTTAATGGATATATCGGTTACTTAACCCAAAGGTTCGAAGAACGGGACTTCATATCATTTTTTGTCCTTACTCTCCAATAAACAAGGGGACTATCTGTATTGGGTCGACCGCTCAGGAGAAGTCGGGACCGGGCACGGTGCAGGACTGGGTCATCCCGACCCAAAGGCAACAGGTCGAGCATGGGAGTCCGAGGTAATCGAGATGGGGTGACCGACATTGACCGATCAAGGCCTATTTCGAAACAAGAAGTTAATTACGACCGGATATTCCGCGGATTCATGGCATCACGCCAGGAGTAAATGTCGCAACCGCTATGGACGTTAAGCCATCATCTTAGGATATTCAATCCCGTAATTAAAGGGATTTGCCTTGTAATCAGTGTTTTACTTTATTTAGGACTCTTTCATCTACATATAAGGAGGACATACCCCTCACTAAAAACACAATACATTCACAAAAAAAAGACGGATAAAGTTACTGTTCATTGCCATTATTGTTGTTCACTAAGTTTGCCTATTTCTTATACTTTATCACCAGCTACTCAATTCCTGTGGTTTGACTATCTCCTTTTGCTTATTGTCCTTTAATCATTTATATCGTATTTTTACATTGTATCAAATCGATTCACGGATCCTTTGCACTACGAACAAATTCAATTGTTATCCGGATTTCAGGGTAAACAACTGGCTTTCCTAAAGAATCAGACATGGAAATTAGGACCATCACCAATAAGCTGAACGTTCCAAAAGGTCCAAAAGCAGTGCTGGTGAAGAATATATATACTTGTCTTGTGATCCTTACATGAGAAATCGCATGCGAGCCTTGTTAGGTTTGTCTTGATTTTTTATCATGGTTCTTCTATTTTTGAAGGAAGGGTAATATATTTATCATAATTAACTTTTTCTTTTACGAAAAGGTCAATATAATTCTTCCATGTTTGACTAGTCGTTTTTTTTTGGAGGAAAACGTTTGGACTTTTATAAATTGAGGATCCTTCTTTCTCATTCAGCAGCATCCACAATGTAGCGGTATGTGGTTTGAGAGTCTTGTTGAGGGAGAAAACTTTACGGGACAAGTGTTAGTATGTCACTTGTGTTTGCCTCTTTGTGAGGTTGTTCTCTCGATATTTTGTACTCTCTTTTATATAATGGATTGCTCATCTCCGCCATGGACGCAGGTCAATTGACCGAACCACGTTAAATTTGTTGGGATATATACTATCAACCATGAGTTTAGTTTGGATATAGTATTTATTATGGAATAATTATTTATTCTGTTTTAATAAAGTTTAAATAGATCATATATTAGTCTGCGTCCTTTACTTATATAGTACATGATTTAGTGTATAGAGTTTAGCTGATACACAGAAGATTAAATCATCTGTTCTTATAAGTATAAAGTTTGAGTTCACAATCTAATGATGGAATTGGACAAACCATTGGAATGATTGTAGCACAATATCAAATATAATTTATCTTGATTATGTGAATGGTATAATTTCGACTTCTTGTGCTAGTACATTTTGTATGTATTGAACGGACCAAGTAGAGACAAGCATTTTATACTAACTTAATAAAATAAGTCTCTAGCCATTAAATGTACTTGTACTCTTAATCTTGATATAATTATTATTAGCTGTGTATATTATTTATTGTTTTGATTTATTAAAAGATGAGATTCTTTTGTGGGTCAATATGCTTGGTAAATTGGACAATAATGATATACATTGGTGAAGCAATAGTTAGTTGATGGAATCCATGTCTCGGTCTAGAGATTGATGATACACCTTTATGAAAGCTTATAAGTATTTATGTGTAAACTCTGCATGTGGATTTTGTATCTGTCACATGAAATAAGTTAAGCGAAAGTCTAAAGAAAATAATCAATAAACTAAATTGCCAGTAATATAATATATTTGATTTGTATCTGAATCTTAACATGGGGAGTTAAATAAGGCTTAATGGAAGAATTTCAAAATTGAACTGTGGAGTGCAGTTACGAATTTTTAGTGGAATAATTCGTAATTTATTATGATAGTATTAATTCGAATATTTCGAATCAAGTCCATAATAGGAAGCCTCGTTAATTAAATACTGCGGTCTCTGCCTTGCCTGAATAATTAGGAATTAAATGGAATTCTATTTCTTGGTGGAAAAGGAAGACCCAACAGATTTAAGAAAAATTTTTAAACCCTAAAACCTGTGGTTATATAAAGGGGTCTTATTCCATGAGGAGGCGATGATTTTACTACATGGTTTTCCTAGGAAAAATTCGCCCACACGAATTTCTCTAATTCATTAGTCGGGTTACACAACAGAAGATTGCGGATTGAGAGGATAATTGTACACGGTGGAAGTCGGGCCCATCTATATGTGGTCAAAATCGGGCTCGACTATATATGGTTAACATCGAGTTCAACTATTGCATGACAGATCGGGTTCGAAATGCGTAGGATCGAAGATCGAACCCGAGATTCATCGAAGCGGAACACGAAGCCAGAATGTCCAACCTCGAGAACACCGAGCCCGTGGTCCAAAATCGAGCCTCGCTCCGAAAATATCCGAGGGAAGATCATTAAACCTAAATGACGGAAAATTGAAATATCCGTAATGGGACGAACATCACGGCAGGAATCTCGGCACTAATCAATAGAACCGCTTAATTAGTAAATCAGGAGATTTTTTACCTTGTGCGGAGATTTTTACCTTGTATAAAGTTGCACCAGATGTATAACCTCCCCACTATATAAAGGGAGAGTTGAATCATTTACAAGACACCTTTTACACGAATCATCAAAAAAAAATAGTGATATATTGCTCTCTTGAATCATTTTATCATCAACCTGTTTCAATTTCCATTATAATCAGTTTCTGCCCAAGAAGGATCAGCCAACGGCCAAGAGTCTCTAACACTGGTGGTTTGGGTTTCTTTCCATTTTTCCCTTAATTTTAACTTTCGTTATATTATTCGTCATTTGTATCAAATTAGGCCACATATCCTTAAAACCACGTATAGTTTCAATTGTTATCCGAAATTTAGGGTAAATAATTTGGCTCCCACCATGGGGCTAAGGATAATAGTGGATATTTGATACAACTTTTTATCACGCACATTGTTTCATACTTACTCTTTGAAGTGTTTTTGATTCCAAGTTGCAATACGGAAATGTCAAATTCTCAATCGGCACCTCTGCACATTGATAACGAGTTCGATCATCAAGGCGAATTATAATACCATAGCGCCCGGTGAAAAAATTCCAATCGATGCTAATTCACAAGTGGCAGTCGATGCAGATCAGCTTACCAGCCCCTCAAAGAGCGTTCATAGGGAAATCCGATCGGTAATACAAAATCCCCAAAACGATGAAAGGGACGGGATCAGCCTCCGAATGATCTTCGAAATGTTGCAAGCCCAACAGGCAACGATAGCTCAGTTACAAAACCGAAGCCAAATCTCAAATAGGGTTGAGCCTGGCCCTTCCCAGAAAATTACCCATAAGGATGGATCGGTTGTAGGAAGGTTGAATGAGTGTGAATCAGGGGCAAACCCCGGAATTATGAAGATGCTCGAAGAATTAACTAAATGAATAGAATATAGGGAGAAGAAAATCGAGACAAATAACAAGAAGGTGGAAACGTACAACTCCAAAGTGGATCAAACCCTAAGAGCACCCCCGGTATTAAAAGGCCTAAATTCTAAAAAGTCCGTACAATAACCTTTTCCATCGAGCGCGGCTCCGAAACAGATACCCAAAAAATTCCGTATGCCAGAAATCACCAAATACAACGGAACAACCAACCCAAACGAGCATGTAACCGCATATACATGTGCTATCAAAGGGAACGACCTGGAGGATGACGGGATCGAATCCGTCCTGTTGAAAAAATTTGGGGAAACCCTGTCGAAAGGAGCCATGACATGGTATCACAACTTATCCCCTAATTCTATTGACTCACTTGCTATGCTTGCGGATTCTTTTATGAAGGCACACGCAGGCGCCATCAAGGTCGAAACGCAAAAATCGGACCCTTTTAAAGTAAGGCAGAAGGATAACAAGATGCTCGGAGAGTTCGTGTCCCGGTTCCAAATGGAACGGATGGATCTGCCATCGGTCACAAATGATTGGGCTGTTCAAGCTTTCACTCAAGGGCTCAATGTTCGAAGCTCGGTGGCTTCGCAACAACTAAAATAGAACTTAATAGAGTACCCTACCGTCACATGGGCTGACGTACATAACCGGTATCAGTCAAAAATCATAGTCGAAGACAATCAGCTCGGAGCCCCTTCGGGATCCATTTACCCCGTTAGAGCTTATGACAACATCCGAAGGGAAGTTTATCGCGAACCAAGATCGAATAGAGAGCGACATCGGCCATTTCACGGGGACAGAAAAATCGGCGTATCCGGGCAAAACTCTCCAAGACATGAAAGGAGAAATGACCGAGGCTAGAACAGCTGAGGGCTCATGACTAAAAGCAATTTCCAAAGGCCCATCGGGCATAAAGAAGCACCTCGATTATCGGAGTATTATTTTAATATTGATGCTGCCACTATCGTATCTGCTAACAGTCGCATCAAAGATACTAAATGGCCTCGACATTGCAATCCGATCCAACCCAAAGGGATCCTAATCAGATATGCAAATATCATGGCACTCACATTGAGATTGAGTCCGTTCTCTTAAAGAAATTCAGAGAGACCTTGTCAAAGGGGGCAATGACTTGGTATCACAATTTGCCCCCGAATTCCATCGATTCTTTTGCCATGCTTGGGGATACCTTCGTGAAAGCTCATGCGGGTGACATCAAAGTCGAGACACGAAAATCAGACTTATTTAAAGTTAGGCAAAGGGATAACGAGATGCTCAGGGAATTTGTAACTCGCTTTCAGATGGAACGGATGGACCTACCACCGGTCACTAATGATTGGGCCGTACAGGCCTTCACCCAAGGACTCAACGCTCGAAGTTTAATGGCTTCACAACAGTTTAAGCAGAGCTTGATTGAATATCCGGCTGCCACATGGGCGGATATACACAATCGAAGATTAGGGTCGAGGATGACCAACTTGGAGCCCGCTCGGGATCCACTTACCCCATCAGAACTCATGATAGGGTTCAAAGGGATATTTATCGAGAACCAAGATCGAGCAAAGACAGGCATCGACCATATCCTGGGAACCGAAAGGCCATTCCAGTAAAGTAGGTTCCCCCAGACGAGAAAGGAGGAACGATCCTAATCGGAGTAACCGAGGACCATTGGCTAGAAATAACTTTGAGAGAATCACTGGCCATCGGGAAGCACCACGACTGTCCGAGTATAACTTCAACATTGACCCAGCTACTCTCGTATTGGCCATCGGTCGCATTAAGGATACTAAGTGGCCTCGACCGCTGCAATCGGACCCAGCTAAGAGAGATCCCAATTTGATATGTAAATATCATGGTACACATGGGCACAGGACAGAGGACTGTCGACAGATGAGGGAAGAGGTGGCACGGTTGCTCGAAAATGGGCACCTTCGAGAGTTTTTGAGTGACCGAGCCAAAAACCATTATGGGAACAGGAATAAGCCAGTAAACTAGGAAGAGCCTCAGCACACGATCAATATGATCATCGGCGGGGTAGATATGTGTTAAAACCCGCAATTTCATACGTTAGACCACGTCATAAGATAGTCTATATGTATAGAGCTTAAGAACCTGGAAAATAGTTCAAAAATTCAAGAAATGAGCAAAAGGCTTCGCCAAGCTGGGAATGCGGTCGCAAAACCCACATGCGAGCCGCATTCCTCGCACTGAAATCGCAAACTGAGACAGATTTCTGGGCAGAAATCTGTGTCAGGGATGCGGTCAGTATGCG
>MCJB01001175.1:24638-40836 GCA_002018475.1 Nicotiana obtusifolia | reverse complement strand
CTATACTATGCACTAAGTATTAGTGCATTAGCTAAAAGTATATCGAATATAGCTTTTATATATATAGTATAATATAGTAGTGTATTTCATATACTAAGTGTATTGCGTCTACTAAGTGTATTGTTGGGTGTATAATTATATATTACATCCTATATATATCAAGTTATATATATATAAACACTTAGTATATGCAATACACTTAGTATACATCTACATATATAACTTGATATATAGTACGCTATACTATATATTGAGTATAGTGTATATTGCATAATACACTATACAATACACTTAGTATATGAAATACACTTAGTATATATACTACACTTAGTATTCATGCTTATACATGTATTCATGTTCTTATATATGTATAGTTTTATATATATATAAATATATATATATAAATTATTGTATATATATAAATAAAACTGTATAATATATTTATACACTTTGGTAAAATATTAACAACAAAGCGACCAACTTTGGTCGCAAATATATATACCTTTCTTTTAGCGACCAAAGTTGGTCCCCAAATGAAAATCTGATTTATTTTATTTTCCAGATAAGCGACCAACTTTGGTCGCTTATGGCACCATAAAATTTCCTCCAAGAAGCGCCCAAAACTGGTCGCTAAACGAAATTCTGATTTAATTTAATATTCATGGAAGCGACCAACTTTGGTCGATTATGTCACCAAAAAATTCCTTCCACTAAGCGACTAAAGTTGGTCGCCAATTTAATTTCTGATTTAATTTAATATTCAAGAAAAGCGACCAACTTTGGTCGCTTATTTCCCCAGAAAATTTCCCTTCCTTATGCAACCAATTTTGGTCGCTAATATTGAACGTGGGTCCAATTTAGCGACCAAAGTTGGTCGCTATTTTTGAATTTTCTTTGACCGGATTTGTTTGACCAGTCCGGTCAAAATGTTGAACACATTAGCGACCACTGGGCGACCAATATTGGTCGCAATTTTATTTAAGTTTTTTTTTTATTTTTTTCGTCTACGTTAGCGACCAAAGTTGGTCGCTTTTTTTGGCAGACCAACTTTGGTCGCTAGTGTTTGGTCCCTAAATGCCTGATTTCTAGTAGTGGATGGGTCGTCCAAAGGGAGGCACCAAAAAAAAAATGGATTAGGTGGAGCAATTAGAAGCTCAACAGGTAGCTGGCTACTTGGATACACCGGCAAAAGACCCACGGGCAACTCCACATACATGGAATTATGCGCTCTACTACAAGGACTGCAATTAGCATGGCATTATCATTTCAATGTTGCTGGAAGGTAGGAACTTGCTACGCCAACTGCGTAGCCCGTGTATAATGCACACATACGGGGAGCAGAATCGTGTTGCAGATACACTCGCACAATATGGAGCCACACAAAACTCTTCTTAGCACAGTCTTGTTCTCTATCAACCACCACCCTTTTTGACACAGCAACTGATGCAAGACCAAACGGGCACTTCCCAGCAACGGCGCCAAAAACTTATTGGTTCCCCAAGTACACGCAAGTATACTTGGCCGTCAAGTAATAAAGTGACTCGAAAGTCGGATGTCGAACCCACAGAGACTTAGAGTAATTGTTAACTAAGCAAACTAAAATCAATTTACTGTTCAAGATAATTAAGAGTGTTGTTTTTCTATTAATCTACTATTGCGAAAATTAAACACGTAACTACTAATTTATCAAGTGTGTATGATGGGATTTTAATCAGAGGAGATGAAGATTCCAGAGTTGTGGTTGGTTTATCAATCCTATTAAGTTTCAATAATCACATTCGTTAATCCAGATTATCTATGGTTGCTAATTGACTGGATCGTTTATATGAATAGCATGTTCCCACAATACTTTTCGCCTATCCACAGTATATCAATCCTATATTCCTATAGTTTTGAGTCTATCATGAACATATACAATACGGTATTCAATTAAGCAAGACCGTTAGATATATTCCTATCCTAACAGCGAAATCGTTCCCCAAGCCACGGGTTCAAAAACAAGCTCTCTTTAATTCTACTCTAATCTAAACACGGCTTTCCCAAGCATAGCATAGATAGTAGGGTGAATTGGTAGCTACAATAAGTCACAAGTCAAAACTAGAATTAAAGAAATAACCACAAGATGATAATCCGAATTAACGAAGATGTAAGTAGTAAACGTTAATAATCATGTTAACCACAACCCTAGAAACTAGAATGCTTAGCCACTCATGTTCTTAGTAGCAATTCTCCATGTATTTTGCATAACCAAATTACAAAGAAAAGATGAAGGAATGAAGAACATCTATGATTTTCTCCTCCAAAAGTTGTTCCACGTGATGTTCTTGCCTCCAAATAATGTACAACCCCTCAAAAATAGGTTTAGAACCCCTTTTATACATGTTGGGGGCGTGTAGGATTGAAATCCCAAAGTCCTAGTCGAATTAGGACAAAATCCTTTGGCGCAACGCTTCGCGCCTAGCACAGATCTGGACAACAAAATTTTTGGTCTTTTGTCAATGGCGTTTTGGTTGGTGCCTAGCGCCAACCTTGACAGTGAATATTTTAGCATGCTGTCAACGGGCGTTTTGGTTGGTGCCTGGTACCAACTTATATTTCCTCCAAATTCTTCCCCTTTTGACGTCAATTTGCATGCAAACTCCACAAATCACTTCCAATTGATTCCTATACATAAAAATATTATTATTAAGCTCGAGTCACAAATATTCATACTAAAGTTAACAAATCGAGGCATAATGCAAAGCAAATTACATACAACAACATGGAATTTTAGCCGAACATCACCTACCTCAGCAAATCCAATATATTTTTGTCTTGATGAACACGAAAGTGGCTGTAATAGCTTAGCACCTACTAGGGACCATACAAATGGCCATAGTAATACTTCTTTTTGTAACAGTATGCAAAACATGCAACATGCTCCTTGTATTCGCTCTCACACTTAATATAATATAAGTTTCGTTTGTTGACCAAAAAAAGATATTAATTGTTAGTAGATGACATACTCATCTCATTTCATTACGCATTCGTATCACTATAAGTAGCAATGCGTTACTAGCTCTATGAATTATTGAGGCATTCACAAAAACATAAATTCTCAGTTCGTATTCATTTCTGATAGAACAAACCATAGAACTGGGAGAACAAGAAAAATTGAAGAAAGGAAAGTACACTGAATAAATAAAACTGTAGTCTAAAGAAGTCATCGCTTAAAGACAATATACAGATGCAATATACTAGAAAGTGTTCCACCTATCAAATTGTAAGGACTCATCTTCCTCCTCAAATTGATGATGGTCATATTCATATAGCTTGTGAAATGTGTAATCGCTCAAGTTATAACGTATGATCATTCTGGAAATGTGCAATACCATGTAGGCATCCTCCTCATTCTCGCCTCTAACAACACAAAGCACAACCATGGCAAAATAATGCCAACCTGTTGGCTGAAGATAATGGCGAATCATATGAGGAAATGTAGCAACAACATCTGCAACGTTCACCTGGTATTTCAAGAACCACTCTGTACCATCATTTTTCATTTCTTAGTTTCAGATGAGAAAATGTCAATCTGATAGAGATCATTAGCCAATTTAGACCTTTGAATGCAAACTAGTTTGTAATGAGGCGATTTCCATGGATCAAACGCTAGTTTCATCCCAAGGACAGCCTTGGAAATTTGTCTTTCCCCACCACTCACCAGCAGCTGGTTTGAAGTGCGATAAATTGTTGGGTAGTATATATAGAAGTTTCTGTCAGGTGTATGAGAATTCTAATTCCAAAAGGGTGTATGGAATTGTGGCATGATCATACGTGACGTTTAAGTTATTGACCTTATTGATTTCTTGTTTTTGCTTCCCACAGTTCAGCTAGCTGAGAAAGTTTGTACGCCCTCCGTTCACTTTTACCCGTTCATGTTGGACTTTTCACGACCCTTAAGAAATAATAATTGTAATATATGTTTTACCATATAACTCCTAATAATAGCATTTCAAAAAGTCTTGGGAAATGATTTTGGAAATGAGTTATTAAAGATAAGGGTAAAACCAGAAAAAAAAAAATTTGTTTATCTCTTGATTTGCTAAAATGGTCAAGTAAAAGTGAAAATATATTTCTAGTATGGTAGACAAGTAAAAGTGAATGGAGGGAGTATTTCTTTAGCTACCACTTAAGTTTATATATATGTATTCCCTACATGCAATTTAATATGCAACTCCCAAGTCAATGCATGCAGTGCTTTTCTAAATAGTTCTATGCTAAGGGATAATTATGCAGTGTTTATGGTAAGAAAAGAAAAGGTCACCAACAATAGCTTGCTATGGAACTTAAAATGTTAGGATGAGCAGCGAATGTAGTAGTGGTGGTATGAAGGTAAAAGAGAAAAGAATCATGAGATTTTGATAAGATTAGCACCCTACACCTAAGTGATTTATGGTAAAGTTGCACCAGTAAACCACAATTTTAATCACAAGAAGTTGTAAAACTGGGTATGGTAAAACCCAAATTTCAGTTTCTTTTTCTGTAAGATTATTTTGTTGGCAAATTGCATATATTCAGGAGAGAAAACAAAGTGCAACCATTGGCAATGCGAGCTGCTCTTGCATTGGAGCTGGTTAAGACTTGAGACAATGAGGACGCTACAGAATAAGATACTCTTGTTTTTGAAACATCGGTTCATTGAATTACAGAATGAGTCGTTCAAACCCTGTAAGCACTCAAAGACTAAAGGCAGGGGACATTTCTCAAAGGACTACAGTACTATCAGTATAATATTGATTATCAGAAAATAGGAGTTGGTGTAGCTGCTCGTGCAGTGTGCAAGTCCTTCGAATTGGTACTTGCCAAGACATTTAAAAGACTGATATTTTCACCATTAAAAAGATCAAAGTAGCAGGTACAGCACCATGATGTGAAGGCTCTCTCTCTCCAGAAAGTTCTACTGTCAATGCTTATTGAATTCTTAATCTTCAGTATAAATGTATTACTGCCATTGTTTTCACTAGTGAATGCTTAATTAGTCATGTATTGAATATGTTCTGTTTGTGGGAGTACTGTTTAAATTTAGTTTCCTGAGAACCTTTTAGCGAGATGTTGACAAGGTCATATTTTGACTTCCTTAGCAAACGGATATGGGAGAAAAAAAGAGAAGCTTTCTGCACTCTTGAAGGCATTTCTTAAAGGTGGTGAATAAGACTTAATATATAAGTAGAAACTCTGTACTAGAAAAATGGTGAAGAAAATCAAACAAACTCTTTCTCCCTACCCCTTCTCATCTGGAAAAGGTCAATGTTGCATTATTCAACTAATAACTAAGCGTTTGAACTTATAAATTATTGAATTAACTATCACAATTGGAAAAAAAATTGTTGACATTACGTACTCATTATAAAAGCCTATGCTTATCCATTAGGAAATCAAGATGCTTTCTTCCTATGAGCCTTTTGCTTCAAGGAGCAGTTCTTAACTTTCTTTTCTTTCCTTGCAAGTGTCAAAGTAGTAACTGGAGTAACTGTTATCTATTTGCCAGGAGTTCTTTAATCAGTTTCCATATCCCTTTCAGCACTAACAAAAAAGTCAACAAAAGGGGCTAGTGTTTCCATTACGAAGAAATTACATGGGCTAGTGTCACACGGTTCGGGACCCAATGAACAATGAGTCTATCTCTCTAACCTTCTCTACTTAAATACCATGTTTTTAGCTGTCGCGGGGTTCGAACTCGTTTGTGCACACATCAGAATTGCTAGCTTTGAATTCAGTTGGCAATACATAAGTGCTGAAATGCATCAACGATCTCAAGCAATAAGCTGGCAGATAACACACCTGTTAAATCCACTTGGTCAAAGCTATTTACAAATAGATAAAAGATCCATTGTCCCAATCAAAGTCTTTCTGTTTCCTAGCAGTCGGGTTTTGACAAGGCACTTCTAGCAGCAAATGAGCAACACATAGCAGTCTTAATTTCGCTAGCACCAGCGGCAATTGCATTCTCCAAAATGCTACGGATGAAGTTGTAGACATAACTCACTGACTACCTTTTATCCCTAAAAAGTTTTCTCAATAACATCTGTGGAGGAATCTTGGTCGAATGTAATTCTATAGACTACTGAAAGAGCAGCGAGCGCTCCAAATTATAAAAATGCATATCAAAAGTACAGTTCCTGGTCCTACACTTCCTGAAAAGAATGATGAACTCAAAAAATGTATCTGTGATGCATCTTTCATTCTAGTCCGAGTGTTAATAAGTACAAACATTTACATTTTAGATATGTGCTGCAGCTTCTATGTTCTCAAAGCAACTCTTCTTCCTTTCTCTCCACATGACTCATATGATGCAAGCAGGAACACTGTTCCAAATGGCTGTGTTGTTTTGGCAACTTCCTTCCCGTCCTGCCAATAGTGCTTTCTTTAAGCTATGAAGCTTTGCCAATTTAACATTGAATAGGCTGAAAAATCAGCGTCAGAACTGTGCTCTTGGTTCACTTGAACCAGGATTTGCTGATGCATCAAGATTGAGATTACTCCAAATTCACGTTTGTTCTCAGTTCTCCAAAAGAATAGGTTAATTATCAGGAGTAATTCTTCCTCTGCCGCCTTACTCAGTGCAGACCTAGTCCTGTCACTGTTTCAATCTCTTCGTTTTGGTTGTGGACATGAAGCTAAAGATCTCTAGAATTGTGCTGGCATTCCATTAGAAGAAGCTCATGGTCATCTTTACTCCTTCCTTGAGATGAATAGACAAGATCCGATCGTTAGCATGATGATGAACATGCTATTGTCTAGTTGGCACATGAAATAATGGAATAATTCTGTTCATGTGCTCTTCCTTTTATGATCCACATGCTTTGGTTGTTCATGCTCCACTTTTTTCCTATTGTGCATGAATACAGTACCGCACTATCCTCAAATAATGAAAGCAAAGTTCTGCTAAAACCTACAAAGTCACTATTATCAACTATGAAATAAAAGACAATCACTAACCACTATGAAAACACAGGTTCGATATACTGATGAGCAAGAGAATGTGTTCTACATGTTCAAACATGGAAGAGATACTCTAGATGTATTAATAAACACCGCACACCACCAGATGGCGAATTTGAAACGGTTGCTAATTTACATGAAACTACAAAACAAATACAGAAAACTGGCGCAAAGTAACTTACTATTCCATCTTAGAACAATGACAGCTTTTGTATCTTCAGGTCCGAGGCTTGGCTTGGCTGGTAGCTTCCTCCAGAAGAACAAGGCCACGCCAAACACAAGCGAAAAAAGTAAACCTCAAACGACGAAAACAAAGATTAGCAATCAAAAAGTATATGAAAACACTAGGTAATTAAGAAAACAAAATCTGGAGGACCACATCAAGATTAAATCTGATTTATAAAGAGGATAGCCAAGCAACAAATCCAGCAGGATACTCCACAAAGTTTCTTGCAAAGTATTTATCCTGCCACAACAGCGAGAAAAATAGGATACCAGATGTTTCTGATATTACTATCTCATAATTCCACCGCATCCTAAACAATTATCCCTTGCTGCGTGCAATATTCTCACAGGCAAAAAGGGGAAAAAAAAACATAATTGTACCTTAAAAACTCTTATTCCAGACCAAATCAAAGAGAACCTAACTTCTAGAAATAATAAGCAAAAAATTCAACTTGTTCTGAAACCAAAATACTAATGATTTCCCTTAACTCTGTTTAATTACATGTAAACCTCCATGTGCTTTTCAACTATGCCATCCATAAGTACACCCCTTTAGCTCATAGCAGTAATTGAAACTATCATCTAAACTCCTATTCACTAGGTAATCCCCTAAATTAACCTTCAGCTAGAAACAATAAACTTTACAAGATGGAACATCGACTCATGAGCGTACTATTTACAGATATTCCTGCTCTTCATTACTAAATGGGGAAGTTGAAATTCTGATACCCTCCTTGATTCTGAAGACTGTTTTGAGGAGGCACTGTCTTTGTATCCACCGCAGTCGTTATGTCATGTATGCTCGACCTTTTTCGTTCTTTTTTCATGGATTGCTGTCTAAGGTAGTACTTTTGAGCATGACTGGCCACTTGTGTTGGCGTCCTTGTCACCACTACATTTCTTGAAATGCTTCTCCAGTCACCTTTCCCGTATTTGTCCAGTCCAATGAGGAATAACCTGTGACAAGAAAACATGGTTTTCTAAGTCGGCATTACATCCATACAATATGTAGCAATCCCAAAAATCCCATAAAGTCAACATATATTATGAATAATATAATTTGATCTGCTAGTACTATACAAGTGATGTGCGACCAGATGCCATCTAACACTATGAAGAAGAATTCAACAAAGTTTTTCAAAAAAATTCATAATTGACAGCGACATAAAGTCAACATATATCATGAATAATATAATTAGATCTATTAGTACTATATAAGTGATGTGCGACCAGATGCCATCTAACACTATGAAGAAGAATTCAACAAAGTTTTTCAAAAAAATCTCATAATTGACAGCGACATGTTATCCGTACCATGAAGTAGTTTCAGACCGACCTTCTAACTTCATTCAGAGAAGTCAATAATAAAGAATGGCAACTTGCCAAAGTTTATCAAAAGTAATCACTTAATTTACTCATTAGGATGCTAACTATCTCAATCTGTATAGAAGAAGTCTTAATCCAAACCCAAATCCCCTGTTTGTTTTGGATAGGAGAATTCAATTGGAAGCCATTTACAGAACAGAAAGGTACAGGATACAAAATGGATAACAAAACATTAATAACTCCTTAATTTCAAGCAAGTCGGATCTAAATCCTCAACTAAAATCCTCACAATCCATCATTCAAATTGGACCAGTTCACAAAGATGGAATACACAACTCAACACAACAACAATAACTACTACTAATACATCTTAATCCAAGCTAGTACGGGTCAGTTCCACACTATCCCTCTTACCATTTGAACAGTTTACAAAGATAGATTGTACACCTTTTTATGATAACTTACAGCCATTCGACGGATAACGGGTCCACCCCTCTACCCTTCTCCCCTTATATACTAAGTTTTTTTTCTGTGGCAAGGTTTACGATATGAGCCTAAGCCCCAGGGTGAAGATGGATTAGACAACTCAAATAAATTCTCTAGAAAACACCATGAAATGGCACAGAAACAAACAAAACATGCAATTGAGCCTAAACCAACAACAAAATTACCAATAAATTATTCCAATAATTGCAAAAAAAAAAAAAGTTTTAAGAAAAAGAAATTACAATTGCAATCTCATATTTTTCAAATCCCCAGAAAATCCTTTCCGATCAAAAAAAAATCACACCCAAAAAAAAAAAAAAAGCAAACAAACCTGTGCTCTTCTTCGGTCCAAGGAGTACCCTTTTTCCTTTCAACCTCATGTTTCTTATTTGACCCGAAAGAGATCTGACTCGTTTTAGAATCCGATTCCCAATTAAACGAATCATCCGGATAACTGGGCGGATCTACTCGACCCGAATCAATCTCGAAAACATCATGAACAAGTGCATCATAGTGAGCCATAACATCCTCAGCGGTCTTCCCAGGTACATGATTAGCGATTTTAAGCCAACGTTCAACGTCGTTTTCGGAATACATAACTAGGGCTTGTTCAAATAACTTGTCTTCAAACCTCGTCCATGTCGAATTTGAATGAATCATCGTTGCCGTTGAATCGCTACCAATCATCCACCGATTGTTCGTAGTATACATCATCGTCTTTTTGTTTTGGAATTTAATAAAAAGTAAAGGTGTTTAAAATGAATAAAGGGTTTTGGGGGAAGGGATTTAAGGAGGTTTTTGGTAAATATGACCCAATCCATAGTATATATATAGGGGAAAAAATGAAATTTGTTTTTGTTTTGGAGTTTAGGAGTGTTAGGCAATAGGGGTTGTTTTTGGTGGGGGCACAATAAGTTTTTTAACTTTATTGGTGGGGTAGGGGGCAAATGTGCAAAGGAGGCTTATTTAAGATTGTACAATTTTGTCACGTTTTTTACTTTATTTGAGATGCCTATAAATAGCATTTTAATTTTTACTCCTTCGGTCCACAGTAAGTGATCATTTTACCTTTTTATTTTGTTCTAGATAAATTTTTATTTAAATAAGTTTTTATTTACATAATTAAAAAAATAAAATTTTATTTTTTCAAAATTTACGCTTATTTACATATTCCAATGTGTCAAAGTAACAATTAATTAAAATTAATTTAGTGAATACATCTTTTTTCTCTAGAGTACATATTTTCTTAATGGATGTGCCAAAGGTAAAATAGTCACTTATCATGAACCGGAGGGAGTAGTGTTAGTCTGTAGAGTTTAGTTGGTTGGTTACGGCTTCTTTGGGTGGTTGTTAGATTTCGTTTCATAATGTATTATAATTGCATTTATATTGAAATGTATTGTTTTGATAAGTACAATGTTTAGATACATTATACTGTCCTTATTTCATAAAGTAACTTGTAATATTACCAAAAAAAAAGTATGATGTGAGGTATAATTATTATATAAAAAAGTAGGATAAAATATAGTAATTAGTTAATAATATAGAAGGGCAAAAAAAAAAAAGTAACATCGCGATCACATCAAATCGATCATTATATAAAATGGTACTCTTTATTGTAATAACGACGAATTTAACAATAAAATATAATCCAACGGGCTTATAAGAAAATGGGCTAGTGCTGGGCCAGGATACTTGACTTTGGATAGTTTGGAAAATAAAATAAAAACGTATTCCTTCTTCCCGATCTCTCATCTGACGTAACCAAGAAAAACTGGAGAGTGAAAATTCTTTCACAACCTAACAAGTAATCAGGTATGATATCTAGTTCATCCCTACCATATGGTTCATAAATTAACTCCAAGAAATTTTAGAAATTCATTGATAATGGTGGCAAAATAATAATAATAATAATAATAATTATTATTATTAAGAATTTAAGTTCATAAGGAATTAGAGTGGAGCTTGATTACCACTGGAGAAGATCATAAAATTAGTCATTAAGTGAAATTGTCGAAAGACCGTAGCTCGGCGAAGGATTGATTCGTAGGTGGACTTTTTAACTGGATATTTGCTCTTCTTTTATTTGTTTAGTAATTCATGGAGTCGGTAACATCTCTTCATTGTCCTTTAGCTTTGGGTGAATTTGTACATAGCTTAGCAACAAGTTAAGTTGGAAAAAATATATATATTATCATGGCACAACTCATTTGAGTTCGCTGCCAAGTTTGAGAATTGGGAAAAGGATAAGAACTATTAAAATAATAGAGAAAACCTTTCCCTATAGTAGTTAGATAAAACTTTCAAGTATGTCAGAGAATCGGATTCGGAGAACTCACAAATTAGAGGACTTCAGCAATATTCTTAAGTGAGTAAATTTATAATCTTTGGACTTGTATTAATGTAAATTGAACCCGGTTATCATATGTAGATTGAAAACTGTGAATCAGAATTGCATGGAGGATACGTAAAGTCGAAGTTGAGCTAGTAATTTTGACGTAAGTTGAGGCTTACTCTCCCAGTAGAAAATTCTATTAGAATCCTCGTACTTCTTCTGTTAGATAAATCAAATCCACGACTTCTTATGCTTCAATAATCAGTTTATTTTATTCTCATCAGTATGACTTTATAGGTGATAGAATTACATGCCTATGTATATTACCACTGTTATATGCATTTGCTGGTGATGTTTACGTTCAGTTCAGTAGTGAGTTCAACATTCATTTATGCATTAATATGATCACTTTCAGTAGGGAGAAGTGGCCAACCTCCCCCAGCATGAGTGCCATCATGCCAGAGTTAGCAACCCCACGCTCGCAGGTGCCAAATTGCCAGATACTCGCGTATGCAGGGCCACTATGCGTAATGACTTTCCAAAAGGTCATATATATATATATATATATGTATATATATATATATATATATATATATATATATATAATTCAGTTTTATTTCATATATCAGTTATAAACTCAGTTTCTATATTGAGTTTCAGTTTTAGCTTACAGTTGAGCTTATAGCTTCAGTTTCTAGCTCATTACTTGTTTAAGAAATTTATATGTTTTCCCATGTAGCCGTTTCCTTCTATATTTTTTTCCAGAAGATCTCGCTCCGCCTTTTTATGAGGTAGTTTTGAGATTTGCTGGGAATTTTTTGATGGTTCTTAGATCGTTTTGGCCTGCTACATTGTGTGGCAAGTATTGAGGATGTTGATAACGGGGCAAGTGGCTAGAGGAGATATTCTAGATTCAATTGATAGACTCTGTTGATTTATTTTAGTGGCACCGAACGTTTTTCAGACTTATTTATTTTCAGACATTTATACTATTTTCGGGGAATACCCTGTAAGCTATGTATTTTAATTTTTTTATCAGATTCTAGAGGCTCATGATTTGCTAGTGGCTCAGTATTAAGATTTTGAGATTTATAGTTCACTTATCATTTTGTCAAACAGTTTTAGAATTGCAACTTGCTAGAACTATCATTTAAGCATATTACTTTGTTTGTCATTGAGCTGGAAGTTATGTCACAACTAGCACAGGGTTCGCTCAAAGAATGGCAAGGGTTGAGTGTTAATCGCGTCCCGTTCAATTTTGGGGGCGTGATACAAATATTATATTTAAAGTATAATACGATACACTTTACTTTGTTAGTAGGTTAAAAATTTTCATATTATAAAATAAAATTGGGTTGGCAATAGTGTTGTGGCCCACGGTGGGCCTGGCCCAGGACCGGCCCAGGCCCGCGGTCCTGGTGGGCCTAACGGGCCTGTGGTCCGGTCCCTACTGTGCCTGGGCCTCAAATGGTGCAAAGCCCGCGACGGGCCGGTCCCCAAAAAAAAACCCGCCAGGCCCGGGACCGGCTGGCGGGCCTGGGCCGAGCCCAACGGCTATAATTTTAAATTTTTTTTTTTTTAAAAAATGGCCCAACGGTCAGATTTAAAATCTAGCCGTTGGAGCCTCAATTTGACCGTTTGGGGTTCCAAAAATAGCCATTTTGGCCCCCAAACTTTTTATAAATACACTTTTTACCTATTCTCACCTATAAATACCCCCCCCCCCCCAATTCTTTTATTTACTCACAAATTCTCTCAATATCTCTCAATCTCCTTCAATCTCTCTCTAATTATTTCCATAAGTGCTCATATTATTATTTCAATTTCGTGAAAAATTGTGAAGTTGGTGAATTGAAGTATTAAAGTCTTCAAGTCTTCAACAATATTCAATTTTCAAGAAGTTGTTCTTCAATCCGGTAACCTCGTTCCAACTCTTTAATTTTTAATATATTATTGTATTTGTTTTAATTAGTTTAATTATAATTAATATATTGTTGTGTTTGTTTTAATTAGTTTAATTATAATTACTATGGATTTTTCATTGAAAAAAATGTTTGGTGGTAAGGGGAAGGGAAAAGCGAAAATTGGTCAATCTAGTAGCCAATATACTC
This sequence comes from Nicotiana obtusifolia, assembly GCA_002018475.1. NCBI lineage: Eukaryota > Viridiplantae > Streptophyta > Magnoliopsida > Solanales > Solanaceae > Nicotiana > Nicotiana obtusifolia. The sequence continues at coordinate 27,372 of MCJB01001175.1, read as the reverse complement.
CTCCTCCCCCTGCTACCCGTCCTCCTCTATCTAATATTCTTGATAGTGATCACCCTTTAATGCAATTTTCCGATAGTCAATTTTATCACAATATTACACCCGATACTCGATTAGATGAGGAAACGATGAACGCTCTTTATGGTAATGAAACCCAACCCGATGAATCCCAACCCGATTTAGATAAAACGCAACCCAATTTAGAAGATATACCTACTAGTCCTAATAATGACCCAACTGATGATCCTCCTGTACTAACCCCTACATTTGATAGAAGACCTCCTAGACGGCCCGAACCATCTCTTGTTTGGCATTTTTTTACTCAATTAAGAGAAGAAAACAAAGCTAAGTGTAAAAGTTGTGGGTCTTTGTTGGCTCATAAATTTACTGGCAACCGTAGCGGTACGGGTAATTTAACTAGGCACATAATGAGACACCCTAGAGATAAACAAATATATTTGCAAATGAAAGCTGCGGAACAGGGGGCGGGCGGAGGTAGTCCGGTTCCTCCTAGTGTAGGTTCAAACTTAGTCCAACCCGGAATTAACACCGTTACCGGGGGGATTTTATACTACGATCCAAACAAGGATCGTGAAGAACTAGCAAAAATGGTAACAGTTATGTGTTTACCATATAGCTTTCCTTTGAACCCCCATTTTATACAATATATTAGAAAAATTTATAATCCTACATATAAAGGATGGCCTCGGCTACAGTGAAGGCCGACATTTACAAATATAAGCATGAATACGAACAATATTTGCGATATCTATTTACCCATATAGATTGTCGCATTGCAATTACTACAGACATAGGTAGAAGTGCCAATGACTGTGACTATTTAACCGTTACCAGTCATTAGATAGACGAGGACTGGATAATGCAAAAACGCATTACCGCATATAGAATAATTAACTCACGCCACACTGGTAAATTTATAGCTAAAACGGTAACAGACGTTTGTAGATATTTTTGCATTACAGATAAAATAATGTCTGTTACCATGGATAACGCATCTAGTAACACCCACGCAATAACCACTCTTACAACAACTCTAAACCCCTCATTTTCTAATATTTTTCATGTTAGGTGCATTTGTCACATTTATCATTTAATTGTCGGGGACGGAATGGCATTGTTAAATATAAAAATTGAAAAGGTAAAAATGGCTCTTAACTGGCTATTCTACTCAAAGCGTAGAAGTAGACTTAGGGAATATTTTTAAAAATGTGATGAATGTGGCCTTAAGGAAAGAAAAATTCCTAAAACTTGTCCTACTAGATGGAACTACATGTATGAAAGTCTAGTAGTTGCGTATGAATATAGGAACCCAATCACCGCAACCTACAATGCTCGTGTAGGTGATGGTGATACTGAAGACGACGAACACCTAACAAATCAAGATTGGGTTAACATTAAAACACTTGTAGATTTTTTAGAACAATTTTCTATAGCAACTAACGATTTATCTGGGCAATATTATCCTACAATTTCTAACTGTTTAGTTTATATAGCTGCACTTGCAAGTTTATTTGATAAATTTGTAGATAGTGTAGTTTATCAATATGCCACTAAATCTATGAAATCTAAGTTTAAAAAATATTTTTTTCCTATCCCCCCTATTTATGGTGTTGCTGCACTGTTAAACCCTACCATGAAATTAGGAGGTCCCCAATTTTGGTATTCAAAAATTTATGACTCTTTGTCACTTTCACCTGACGAATATGCAACACTTGGAGATACTCTGGCCTCAATTAAAATAAATGCACAGACAATTTATGATGCATATCAAACTGCTTTAGATCATGTTAGACCCAGTATTCCAACTCCCACTTCGTCCACTTCATGACCAGGTAAAAGAACTGCGGGCATAAAGGCCCTCAGTGTTTGGACGGAGTTCAGGGGTTCCCAAAGTGAAAATATTGGTGATAGTTCACAACTAAATGAGCTTCAAGTTTATTTGTCGCAGGGACTTGAATCAGAGAACCCCGACGGCTCCTTCGACGTTTTGGAATGGTGGAAGGACAAACAAAAACACTTTCCGGTTCTTTCAAGGATGGCGCGAGATATATTAACCGTTCAAACTTCAACGGTGGCATCGGAGAGCGCTTTCAGTCAAGCAAGACTTCAAATCGGTGATCATAGAGCATCGACGAGGGATAGCTTGGAAAAGGCAGTACTCTTTCGAGATTGGATCCGTTCGGAAAGAAGAAATTTCGGACTTGCAGAATCACAACCAGATATAGACGATGCTTATGAAGAAATGCTAGCGGAACTTGCGCAGGATGCGGCTTCGCCCGGAAGCGGTGATGAACAAGCCTCTTTTCCATCACCGCCAACGGAAGTTCCTCCGGACCCTGAAAGATTGATGTGATTTGTTAGGGATAATACTTAGAGTAATATGTAACTTTCTTAGTTTTTTTCCCTTTTAATGGTGATATTAGTACCTTGTTGTGCTCATTCTATTGGGGGGAGGAAGACTAAGAAAGATAATTGTTTACTTTATTATGTAACTTGTATTTTGGCACATCTTCCTTAGTTTTTTTTTCCTTTTAATGGTGGTATTAGTACCTTGTTGTGCTCATTCCATTGGGGGGAGGAAGACTAAGAAAGATATTGCCATTTTTTGTTAATGTCATAATAATAAAAATTATAAGACATTCTCTTGAATATTTCTTTGCAATTTATTTAGTCTTTTATTGTCTTTTACACATACATACATATATAATATATATGT
>MCJB01001175.1:5802-23829 GCA_002018475.1 Nicotiana obtusifolia | reverse complement strand
TATACATTATATACAACACTTATATAAAGCAATATATTTATATAATACATATACATAGTTTATATGTATATAAATACAATATATACAACATATATATACAAGGCTTATTAAAAGAAATTTTCGTTGATTTAAAAAAAAAATACGAACTGTTAGGCCCGTTGGGCCCGGGCCGCTACGGGCTTAGGCCCACGTGGGCCTAGGCCCGTAGCGGGCCGATCCCAACCCACGAGACCGCCAGGCCCGGGACCGCCAGGCCCGCCTCAGGCTCAGGCCCGCCAGGCCCAAGCCCGCCAGGCCCATTAGGCCCAGGCCCCGCGGTGGGCCACAGCATTAGTTGGCAAGTTGACATGTCACGTGGCGTGCACTTTATCCAAATATCAGGCCACGTGTAATATTGTTAGCTTTAAAGGTTAACAGCTGAAAGTCAATTTTGAGCCATTTTTGCTATGAAGCATTTTATTCGATATTAAGGTTATATATAAATAATATTTAAAAGCAGAGGAATTAATCTTGACTCCTCCTTATGGAAAAGCCACTCTGGTTTTTCACATTTTTTCCTCCTTTTTTTTCTTTTCTTTTAGCAAAAGTCCAACCAGTCATCTAACTTCAAACGGATTTTCTCGTAATAGAAGCTCTTGGATCAAGAGTTGGAGTTCCACTAATATTCAGTTCATTTAATCCGTTCTTTATTTCCCCCCTAGTTTAATTATGAAGCATTATTAGTTGATTTGACTTTATGCTTATTTAGAGGCCCAATTTACCGGAAAAAAAAAAGAAGAAGGAATATTTGACTTGGAATATTTTGAAGTTTGAAATGAAAGAGCTGTTTGCTTAGTTGCTTGCTTGTACAAATTGAGGAGAATATCTAAACTCCGCAATAATTGAACAAAAGTTTTAAAAATATAACTAGTGACAAAGAAAACACATTTTCAAATGAATTGCTAAGTGTTGAACTAATGATGGACAAAACTATTACTAAGACAATTGAGACTCTCTCATTCGAAGGAAGTTTCCAGCAGCCTTTCATTAAATTATTATTACTACCAAGAAAGAAAGGTTATCATACTATTGATTAGAGTATGTTCAGTAGATCGTAAATATGGTGAGAAGCTTTTTTTTTTTTTTTTGGGTATAACAATATTAAATTGAAATGAGATTTTAGGTGCAATCCTTTGTTACTGTTTATTGTTTTTTTTTTTTTTTGCTGTCTGGTTATCACGTTGTTGGTGTTATCTTTCTAACGTCCTTTAATGTTATTGCTTCACTGTCCTTTACCATCGCCTAGAGGAGAGGGTCTATCGGAAATAGATGCTCTACTCCTTCGGAGTAGGGGTAAGGTCTGCGTACACATTACCCTTTCTAAACCCCACATGTGAGATTTCATTGGGTCGTTATTATTGTTGTTGTATTAATTGGTGCAACATGCACACTACGAATTCATATAACTAATCCCGACTAATTTTGTGATTGAGGTATCTATGGTCCCAGGTATTACAGTAGCATATTTTAGAAAAATAATAATTAAAAATGAAATTGAAGAAGGCTTGAGGCGTGAGAACGACTTTCCTTAAAGAAGATATCGCCCGTATATAAATTGGGGAAAGACAAACAATCTTCTTCAGGATACAACAAGCCAAGAATATACTTGTAGATTTTTTTATATCCACTTTGTTGGAAGTACTTCTATTTATAGAGCAACCATCAGACCTTTCAAAAGATATGTTCTTTCACAAACAGACGCATCTGTTTATTCAAATATATTTAAAATTTAAAATTCAAATAAAACAGTTTTAATTGTAGAAATAAATAAAAATATAAATTATTTATTTTAGGCTCGATCCATCCAGCGCCCAATATCCAACTCCAAGTCCAAGTCTTTGATATTAATATATATGTATTTGCACACATATAAGACTATGTGTTCTAAATTAAACACATAAAAGGACATGGACTTAAAAGGCACCAAAGATGGCCTTTCACCATCGTGTCCCACATGCTTTCCAATAATACATAACAAACTATTCTTCAATCCCTCACTAGTTTGTTATATTTCTCATAATATCGTACATATTAGAGAGTATCTTATTTAGATTTGAACTTTCCATTAGTATAAATATTTTAAAGTCTTGACGAAATTATTGATACCTTAAAGGTTTGAACCACAACTCCTTGTGTCAAAATAAAAATATCACACGCACAATATTAAACAGTGGGTAAGAAAATCAAGTATTTGCTTTAACACGTTTATGGCCATGTGCTCATCCTGACTTCATGAATATTTACAATATCAACCCCTTAAACCTTGCTTGAAGCGGCACCACTTCAATATATCATGTAGGTGAAATTAGCTATAATGTCTCTGTTACTACAGACATTTAAGATTTAATTCAACCTCTTCGTGTAACAGTTTGCACCACGGAGTTTGTTATTTTGCCCTAGTTATTTCAGACATTTAACAACTTCTTTGACTCCGCTCCTAACAATATGTAATACATTGGAATTAAGGCTCTGAAAGGGGAGATCAGTGCTAAGCAACACAAAGTAACTTGTTATTACCTCATTGAACTTATTTTGTTAAAGTGTATACTAACTCAAAGTTGGGTTCCTATCACTTGTATTTAGTTCAGAGGTTTTAGCCCCATTCCTTCACAAGTTTGTTGTACTACATTTCTCGTTAGTGATTTGGTAAGTGGATCTGCCAAATTCTTATTTGATCTCACATACACAATAGTTATAGTCTCATTTGTGACTAACTCTCTTATATAAGCGTGTCTTAGGCTTATATGTCTTGATTTTTCATTATATATCTTATTGTGAGCCACACACATGGTAGTCTCACTATCACAAAATACACAAACGATTGGCATAGGTTGTGGCCGCAATTTTATATCTAATAACATGTTCCTCAATCATTCTGCTTCTTTCCCATTAGCTGCTAATGCTATGAATTCAGATTCTATCGTAGAATGAGAAATACAAGTTTGTTTCTTGGATGCCCAACTAATGGCACCACCTCTCAGAGTAAATATCAACCCTGAAGTGGATTTATTATTATTAACACTAGCAATCCAATTTGCATGAGAATATCCTTCTAAAACAGTGGGAAACCATTATAGAAAATGCCCAAATATTTTGTATATTTTAAATATTCAAGTACTCTATTTATTACTTTCCAGTGATCATTCCTTGGATTACTAGTAAACCTTGAAAATTTACTAACAGCAAATGCTATATCCGGTCTTGTACAATGCATCACATACATCATACTACCTATTGCACTTGCATACTTTAATAGGGCTATTGCTCTTCCAATATTTTCAATTAGCTTGATCTTGGAGTCATAAGGAGTATTAAACTCCTTTATGCCTAAATGACTGAACTTAGCAAGGATCTTATCAATATAATGCGATTGTGATAAAGTCATTTGTGTATTCTCTCTTTTCACCTTTATGCCTAGAATAATATGTACTTCATTTAAGTCTTTCATTTTAATGACTGAAATTAGATACTTCTTGATTTCAGTAATACCAAGCATATTTGTACCAAATATTGACATGTCATGAACATATAGACAAATAATAACTCAGTATTCTTTTGTGAACTTGGGGTAAATGCATTTGTCATCATGATTATGTATGAATCTATTTGATAGTACAATACTATCAAATCTTTCATGCCATTGATTAAGTGCTTATTTCAAACCATAGATAGACTTTATCAACTTACATTCTTTCTTCTCATTTCCTGGAAGAACAAATCCTTCCGATTGTTGCATATAAATCTCTCCACTAAGGTTTCGTTTAAAAAGGCCGTTTTAACATCCATTTGATGCACATACAAGTTATATATAAAAGACAACGATAAAAGCGCTCTAATGGATGTTATTGTTGCTGCAGGAGCATATGTATCAAAATAATCTATGCCTTCTTTTTGAGTGAAACCTTTTGCTACTAATCTTGCTTTGAAGGTTTGAATAGAACCGTCTGTATTATACTTCCTCCGAAAGACCCATTTGCAACCTATGGGTTTTGATCCAATTGGAAGATCAACTAAAACTCAAGTATTGTTGGACATTATTGAATTTATTTCATCATTAATAACTTCTTTCCAGAAGGAGGCATCTCTAGAAGCCATAGCTTCTTGAAATGTCTTCGGGTCTTCTTCAACATTTAATAAGATAGGAATTTGATCACATACATTTTTTCTATCTCCTTCAACAAGAAAGACTAAGGACTGTGAAGAGACAAAATCAGAACCAAGAAATTTTTCTTTTCTTATTCTTTGACTCTTTCTTGGTTCTATTTGAATATTGTCACTTTTCTTTTTACTTGTAGTAATTGCAGAATGTGACAGTCTATGTGCATTATTATTACTTTCATTTGGTTCCGTCATTTCATCATCAACAATATTATCTATAAATTCATTTTCAATAAATTCAACATGAATAGATTCTATTATAACATTAGATTCTAGATCCAACAATTTGTATGCTTTTGAATTTTGTGTATATCCAATAAAAATACTTTTAATTCCTCTAGGACTTAGTTTTTTTTCTTTAGTGATCATGAACTCTATAGAAGGATATACACCTCCACACTTTAAAATAATCTAAATTAGGTTTTCTATTATTCCAAAGTTCATATGGTGAAATATGTAAACTCTTTGAAGGCACCCTATTTAATATGTGACAAGCTGTTAAAGGTGTTTCACCCCATAAATATGTGGTAAATGTGCATTCATTAACATAGCATTAATCATGTCAACTAAAGTTCTATTTTTTCTTTTAGCCAAACCATTTTGTTGTGGTGTATAAGGAGCTCTTGTTTGATGTATCAACCATTCTCTTAGCAAAACTTATTAAATTCAGAGGAAGAATATTCCCCACCTCTATCACTACGAAGAATCTTAATTTTAGTATTCTTTTAATTTTTCATGACAGATTTATATTCTTTAACATCTGAAATGCTTCATCTTTTGTTCTAAGCAAGTAAACATATGTGAATGTAGAATAATCATCTATAAAAGTAATAAAATATCTTTTATCTCCTCTCTTTAACTTTCCATTTAGTTCACATATATCAGAATGTACTAAGTGTAACAATTTTCTAAATCTTTCAATTTTACGAAAGGGTTTCTTAACTTGCAAGAAAAATAACCGTTTTTGGACATATAATTTAACGAATCCAAAATTCAAGTGTCCTAATCTAGCATGCCATAAAGAAGAATTAGACTCAACAATATAAGCAAAAATATAGTTTATTGCATTAATACTAAGTTTGAATATGCCATCATAGGTATAGCCCTTTCGAACAAATAAACCATTCTTAGATACTATTACATGATCAGATTCTATGACTATCTTGAAGCCTCTCTTAGACAGCAAACTAGCAGACATCAAGTTCTTCTTCATGTCAGGAACATGGTACACATTTAGCAATGTTAGCTTCTGCCCAGAAGAGAAATTGATCTCAGCACTTCCCTTTCCTGCAACATTTGCAGTCATATGATTTTCCAGGAGAACCTTCTCGGGTTCCTTCACTTCTGCATAAGTCTTGAACATATTCTTCTCATAACAAACATGAACGGTGCCACCCGAATCCAACCACCAGTCTTGACTCTTAACAGCAGCAGCAGCCATGTTTAACTCTGTAATCATATTACATGGTACTACAGAAACCATTGCAATCAAGCCTTGTGAAAAACTTTCAACTGTGTTTGCTTTTGCTTTCTCAGACTTTTTCGAATTTCCCAAATTTTCGTGGTTAAAATTAATTCCTTCTTTCTTAAACCTGCAATCAAGGATCTTGTGGATTTTCTGTCCATAATGATGACATTTCAAAGGATTCCTCTTTTTAAATTAAGGCTTATTTGAAACTTTCAGATTTTAATTTCCACCTCCGTTATTATTCTGACTAATATTATTAACTGTGGAACTTGAAGGTTGCATAAAAACATCATGAATTCGAGTCTCGCTTTCAATTTGAATGTGAGTTCAAAACTGTTCCACAATCACTTTCTTAGAAGAATGCAGGATTTTCTTTCTATAGTCATTCCTATAAGAAGGCAGTTTAGAAAGTATAGCATCGATTTGAAGCGCATCAGGAATTTTAACTTCAAGATCAGTTAGTTTTGAAACTAAGATTTGCAGTTCATGAATCTGATCCATAATGGGCTTTGTATCAATCATTTTAAATTTGAAGTATTGCAATAACAAAAATTTATTAATACCTCGATTTTTATTTTCATAAGCAGTCTGCAACGCCGTTCAGATTTCCCTTGGAGACTTCAAATTTTGATACAGGTCATAGAGATGATCTGTTAATGTATTCAGAATATGTCCCCGACAGAGTAGTTCATCATCTTCACGTTTCTTCCTCTTTGCTTTCACATCTTCAGACTCCTCTAGAGAGGGATCTGGCAGTGCAGGCAATTATGGATTAAGTACGTAAAATATTTTCAAAGCAGTCGGTAGGAAAATCATCTTGTCCTTCCAGCGAGTAAAGTTTGATCCATCAAAACGGTTGAGTGTGATGATTTCTTTTGGATTTTCAACAGCAGACATAATGTTCTATATACCAACGTAATAAAAATAAATTGAAAACGAAATTGAAGAAGGCTTGAGGCGTGAGAACGACTTTCCTTAAAGAAGATATTGCTCGTATACAAATGGGGGAAATACAAACAATCTTCTTCAGAATACAACAAGCCAAGAATATACTTGCAGATTTTTCTATATCCACTTTGTTGGAAGTACTTATACTTATAGAGCAACAATCGGACCTTTTCAAAAAGATAAATTCTTTCACAAACAGGTGCATCTGTTTATTCAAAATATATTTAAAATTTAAATAAAACATATTTTAATTGTAAAAATAAATAAAAATATAAATTATTTATTTTAGGTCCGACCCGGCCCAAGCCCAAGTCTTTGATATTAATGTGTGTATACAAACATATAAGACTATGTGTTCTAAATTAAATACAAAAGGACAAGGACTTAAAAGGCACCAAAGGTGGCCTTTCACCACCGATCCCACATGCTATCCAACAATACATAACAAACTATTCTTCAGCATGTAATTTATCGTTTTCTGAAATCCAATCGTAAGATTTTATTCAAGTCGGAGAAATAACTTTTTTTTGGAAAAAATCCTGCAGCCACTATTTTTTGGGTGCGCACTGACTAATCTGTTTAGTGTGCAATAGCTCGCAAATCACACAGGAAATGTAAACCGTACTTGGCAAGCCCAGTGTGACGAACTCTGACCGAAGAGATTGTGAGTGAGGAGAATCGATCCCAGATCTTCCGTGTAGAAAATCACTCACTCAACCAACTCAGCCAACCCTTGCGGGGAGTTGGAGAAACATTCATCAAGAAAATGTTACAATTCAAGCATCCCTCATCTCACGCTAGAGCAATAAACTTGGCATATCAAGATACAGATTAATAAAGGATAAGCCGGTGCATTAATTAAACTCTCGCTATGCGCGAGGTCTTAAAAAGAATCAGGCCACAAAGATTTATTGTAAATCTTTTTGTTTTGTTTTGTTTTGTTCTTAGGGGGAAAGGGAACGAAGAAATGGGCGTGAATTACCAAAATGGGAAATCAAATAGTTAATCACTTGTACTGTTAATTTCCACGTGAATGACGGTCTTGGACATCTTAAAACTATATTAGAAGCTTAGATATATTTGCTCTATGAAACAGTTTAGTCTTTAAGTTATACTAAATTTTGACCTACTCCTCAACCATTGTTACGTTGTTCCAATGGTTATAGACTTGTAATGACAGTTGTTTGTATTTTCGAGAGTCGGATATGAAAGTCCAAAAGAAGAGAAGCAAATCGAAGCACGAGTCTAACAGGTGGATTTAACAAAAAACGAACACCAGCCACGGCATTAAAGGAATAGGACTAATTAGCACAAAGCCAACCCCTGTAATTTAGGGAAACATCGTTTAGTAAAGCGCTATCGGCTTCACTCTAGGCCTGCGCATTGAGCTGAGCCGAGCAGTTGTGCTCTGACTCACTTTGCTTGCATTTATGGGTGTTCATGGTTCGGTTTGGATCTGTTTTTTCCTAAAAAAAAAATCAAATTAAGTAAGTCATTTTTTAAAAATATTAGAATCAAACCAAACTAATTAAGTCGATTTTTTCTTGATTCGGTTTATGTCGGGTTTTGTCGGTTTTTCGATTTTTTCGGTTATTTTATCGTTTTTTTTCTTAAATATAAGACAAACACTATGAAACACATATTTCGGCAACTAATTTTCAATGTAACACTATCAAGTCAATTGCCTTTGAGAAATCTATCGTTTACCAAGATATATTAACGATAATCGAATCAAATAGTGATGAATAATTTAAGGATACAATTAAAAATAGATTATGTTTAACATGAAATTGATTCTTACACTTAACAAAAAAAAACTACCAATCAAACTAGAATGTAAAGGTAAAGAACTGTACTAAAAGTGCAAACGATTAACATTTACCATAAAATTTTAGAAACTTTGTACAAAAATATACATATATATATATGTATATATGTATATACATATACATACATATATATATATATATATATATATATATAATCATAGTAATCTACAGTAACATCGCTACAGTAACTTTCTGAAAAATTCTATGCTGGCGTCATCTCTGATGTCAGCGACAAATTGGTCCTGATTTTGACTTATTCTGGGTCATAGTCAGGTTCATCCTCTTCTTCTGATTGTTCTTCAGACGAATTGGATGAATGTTGATTGGGAACCTTTCCCTTGAGCTGTTGCAAGAGGTTTTCCATCTCCTGGATGTAGTGTTCTTTGCTGGTAGAGCCTGCTAACTTTGCTTTAACTAGCCTTCTCTGCTGCAAAAATGAAGTGTTTGCTACATCTGTAGGTGACAGAAATTTGGGGTTGCTGGAAAACCATTTTTCAACTGCTGGTAAGTAAGTTTCCGTGGCATCCCTCCATGCCTTGTACCACTTACAGTAGCTTTGAAGGGCTAACCAAGGCATACCTCTGAATCCTTCCCGTTTGTGGAAAACAAACTTCTGGGTGTATATCCATGGGATGAGGAATCTGAGGGAAAATTGGAGCAACTGGGGACTGTGCTGGTCTCCGTGAAATCTGGAACAGAAATACTCAAATCCTTCTTTCACTGGTGGAGGAAGTATATCTGTCAAATAGCCGTAAATAGGCCACCATTGGGGAAAATCTACTGGCAAGTTTTTGCCCCAAAGGAGAAAATATGAGTGTTTGTTGGTATGGTTTTGAAATGTCAGCGCATTAAACCACGCGTCCCTATAATCATAGTAACTAAAAAGTTGGGGAGAAAATGGCTGGAAAAGTTTTCTGACTTTCATAGGGTGATCACCCCATTCCTTTGGCGAAATGATTTTGTTTATCCACACTGTGGTATGGATGATATAGGTTTGGGTTTTATCCAAAAAGGGTTTAAACAGACAGGAGTGAATGTCCCTAAGGATAAATTTATAAAACTTCTGGTTATGAACATGAGTTTTCTGGAGAAAGTTGGATGTTGGGTCGAACATCTTTTTGGCTACTACTAAAGGGTTAGAATCCCAAGATGTGGCTCGGTTTGGACGAGTGAGTAAGTCATCTCGTTCTTAATATATTGAGGTTCCCCCGAATAAGGACCTACTGAAGAAATTGGCTGAGGCACGGGTGAAGAAAGTGCCTGCTTAGGCGCACAAGGCACCGTGCTCTGTGTAGTGGGGCTTCTGGCCACCACTTGTCCTTTAGTGAGGGTTTTTTACCACCACTTCTTTCTTTGTGGTGCTTGTAGCAGCCACGGTTGAAGTTGAAGGCCTGGTGCTTTTTGCAACCACAGCTGAAATCGGAGGTGAAATTGTTCTTGCAGGAGGAGATATGGCGGCTGCTTCAAGGAGTTGCGCCATCGACTTCGCCACTTCCTCTTGGTCGAGAGGATTCATGGGTGTTTTAGTAAGGCCCATGAGTTGTATCCATTTTTCAAAATCTTTTGCCGTCTACTTTGAAGCATGCGGCTGTGCAAATTGAATATCATCTTCAGAAGAGGGTTCTTCTTCGGCGATATCTGCCTATCTTCGAGGTTGGGTAACTGAAATTTATTTGGCCGGAATTGGTTGTGATGAGACCACCATTGGGATGCCTCTCATGGCATAGTCTGCATGTGATCTACATTTTGGCTGGCTTGGTCCAGCTTCTGTTGTTTGCTGCTTTTTTGCAGCTGCTGTTGCTACCTGTTGTTGTTGAACAACTACAGAAATTGAAACATCTTTAGGCTGTTGTGTGGCAGCCTGCTGTTGTTGCTTTTCCTCCGGGGCTGTTAAGGCTAACCGCGGGGGCTTTGGTTTTTTGGGTATTTTATCTGCCTTGAAGGAATTCACGGGTTAGGAAATCAGGTATGGAATTTGAGCTTCCCTTTATATATTCAATACCAAAATCAAAAATTGATAAAATAGCTTACCATCTGGTGAAAATATGTTTTGAAGCAATATTTTGCACATTCTTTTGCAAAACTGACTTAGCTGCCTTGCAGTCAATGCGAAGCAAAAACTTTTGGTTTAATAAATCTGATTGAAATTTTGATATGCATAAAACAATTGTCAAAATTTCTTTTTTAATTGTTGGATAGTTCTGTTGTGATCTATTCCAGTGCTTTGAAGTAAATGCAATGATACTTTCTTTATCATTTTTAAGTTGTTTTAAGATACCACCATATCCTATGTCTGACGCATCTGTTTCTACTATTTTGAAAGCAGATGGATCGGGGAGACTAAGGAGAGGGAGATTTTTAACTTTCATCTTAAGTTGTTTGACAGCATTGCTTTGGGCATCCGTCCAAGGAACTGGAGGCTTTTTTAATCTGCCGTGAAGGGGCTTTAGCAGAATGCTTAATCCCGGAGAAATCGCAAACATAGTTGACACATCCAAGAAACCTTTGAAGTTGTGTCTTGTCCAGGATTTGATCTGGAAATTTGTCAGCAAACTGGAGAGATCGCTGAATAGGAATGATGGTCCCTTGTTGGATGTTATGACCAAGGAACCCGATATTTTTCTGGAATAAGCTGTACTTAGTTCTAGACAGAGCTAATCTATTTTCTTTGATAGTGTTAAAGAAAACGCCTAGATGTTTGAAATGTTGGTCGATGTTTGTTGAGAAAATTAAGACATCGTCTATATAAGTTATAACAAAACCGGAATATGGATTAAAGATATCATTCATTATCTTCTGAAATTCATAAGGGGCGTTCTTTAATCCGAATGGCATCACTTTCCAGTCATACTGTCAAAAAGGGACTGTAAAAGCAGTTTTGTACCTATCTTTTGGGTCGATCTGTACTTGCCAAAATCCAGATTTTAAATCAAATTTAGAGAAAATCGTGGTAGCATAGACTCTTTGTAATAAGTCTTTCTTGTTAGGAATATGATACCTAATCCATCTAAGTGCTGTGTTAAGAGGCTTGTAGTTGATGACCAAGCGGGGGACTCCGTGCTCAATTTTGGAGTTTTTGTTGACATAGAATGCCGCACAACTCCAGGGAGACTTTGAAGGAGAAATTATCTTCTTGTCTAAGAGATCATTGATCTCGTTTTGACAATGCATTGTAAGCTCGTGATTCATTTGAATAGGTCGAGCTTTAGTAGGGATGCTTTTTTCGTCAAAGCCAGGTTCGTAAGGAAGCCCAACAATGTGCCTCTTACGCTTCCAAAATGCCATTAGCAAATCGGAACAAAGCTCCTGTTGAATCTTAGCTTCTAAACTTTTAACTTTAGAAAAGATTACAGAATCAGTTAACTGCTTCTGTATTCTTTGGAAAGTTACGTCTTCTTTTAAAAACATAATTTATTTTTTTTATTTTTCAAAGAATGTACGACTGCACAAGTTGGAGGCTTATAGAAAGGAATAAGGACATTGCTTGTGGGATAATCCACATGAACGCCTTTATTTGTAACCAGGTAAGGTTTGCATAGCTGGATGAAAGGAGTACCTAGGATTACTGCATTGCAAAGGTCTTTTGCTAAGAGAAATGGAGTCTGGATGAACCAGTTTGGTTCCTCTGGGGAGGTCATAACCTTTACAGAAGGAAGCTTGTAAGTGATCTTAAGTTTTTCATCATTGGCGGCCCTTAGGTGTTCCTTGGTTTTTATGAAAAACTTGGTTGGAATGACACCTTCTTGGATGCAACTTATGTCTGCTCCAGTGTCAAATAAAGCTACGCCAGTCCAAACAAAAGATTTGCTGACGATGAGAGTTACCCTAACATGGTATTTCTGAATCCTTATAGAAGAAAAATGTCCTAAAAAGGATTCTGTTTCATCATCGTCTTGGTCAGAGGTTGCAACTGCCTGTACAACCTCGTTGAGCTTTTGCGGCTCACTAGACAATTGTTAGAGGACAAGTCTATAAAGTTCTTGTCTTACTTTAATTTTTCTAATTTCTTCTTTTAGGTGTGCTATCTCAGATTGAAGGTCTGAGATGGTCACCTTTGAGACCTTAGGATTATCATAAGGAAACCTCTTCAAAATATCAGTAATGTTATAGGTATTAGCTACCTGGGGATGATTTTGAAGAGTTGAAGATGAGGGTGTTGAAGGCTTATTAAGGACTGTCTTAAGTTTTCCTAAATAGTCTTTTTTGAGTTCAGGATCTTGAAGATCACCAATTAATTCAAGAAGATCTTGTTCTTTCGTGAGAACATTGATCCGAGGGAGGTCATCCTTGTCAGACTCCCCTGAATATGTAGTTGATGAATTTAAGTCATCTTATAGGATGTTGTTAAATTGTTCGTCATCGGATATTTCATTATTTGTAATATCCGAAGATTCACTTAATTCAACAAGCAATTTCTCTATTTTGTTTAGAGTAGGTTCGTCAAGTTGTAGGCTCTTGATCTTCTGAGAGACTTTGCAAAATTTGGCGATGTGGCCTAGCTTCCCACACTTGAAACATTTGCCAGTGGAAGTAGAAGTCTTGCCATCTTTAGTAAAGGATTTGGGAGACTTGTTTTTTGTGTAGGAAAGTCTTCTTTTTCTATTGAAATTGTATTTTCTAATATTGGAAGAATCAGGTTTTGAACTTTTCTTCCTATGAGATTTACTTTCGCACGAAGGAAGACCAAATTGTTCGCAGAAACTCCCTAAGTCTCTACGTCTTTGTGCCCTATCTTTGGCAAGTTGCCTAAGCATTTTGTCTTGCCTACAGATTTTATGAGCAACTTGTTGAATTTGGCTAACTATCTGGCCCTAGGTGATTTGATCGTAAGGAACGATATCACCGGAATATTGATTCCGAAATTCTTCTTTGACTAAATCTCTAAGAGACTTAGGCAAGCCATCAAGGAATTTTTCTTTCCAATAAGGGAGATTCCCATTTGGTCTTTCGTAGATCCTGGTCAAGAAGGAATCCTTATACCACCTGAAATCTGAAAGAGTTTTGCACTTGAGGTTGTTAAGTATTTCAGAGGATTTTTCTCTAAAGATACCTGGGCAAACTACGAATGTTTTGATGATTGTGTAAATCAGCGTGTTGATAGAATCAGGAATTGTTTCACCCTCCTTTAGGATTGGTTGTCCTAATTCATCTAATTTCATGGCTTGGAAAATTTGTTGTTTTTCCTCGTCGCTTAAGTGGGTATCCCACCATCCCTTAAGTTGGCCTGTAATGCCAGCGACTAAGACATGGGTAGTACTCTGGTCGGAACAATTGTGGGAGGTTTTGTAAGCAGTTGCTACCATGGTTATCTGCTGTAATTTGGCAAGAATTTTATATTCAAAACATCCATCGATATTCCACTCACAGATATTATGAGCATTATAATTATTCTGCATGGTGTTAGGTCTTTCTTCTAAGACTACATCTGGATGTGTAGCCCTAGGGTAATAGATTTTTTGAGGCTTTCGCTAGTTGAAAAATTCAGACTTAATAAGTGCTATTTCAAGAGGAGGCTTGTCTTCTAGAAAAATTTGTGAAAATTGTTCAGATTCATTATCCAAATCGGTATCTCCTTGAGCTCCTACGAATTTAGAATAAGAATCTTCCGTCTGTCGGACTGGAGTTTCCTGGATTGTTAAAGGATCTTTCTATTTCCGCTATTCTCAGTTGTAGTTCAGAGAATTCGGTAGTATCTGTAGAGCGGTGCATAACAAGTTCTCTAGTATGGGTTCTAGGGATCTCATATGGTTTTAATAAAGGAGTTGTAGGAGTAGAGGTTCCTACTGTTGATGTTTTCAGAGAAGCAGGAGATGAATTTGAAACCAAGTATTCTCCAAAAGTTTGTAAATATTTGTTAGTGTAATTATTTTGTTCAAAAATACTTTTGATATCTTTTCTAGTGATCGGCTCAGTGTCAGCTCTCTTTTTGAAAGGTGAGGCTGTGACGAAGTTGCTAGCAAAACTTGTCGAAAATCCTTGTGACGGAGGAAGTTCGGAAATAAATTCTTTGCCAGTATTGGTTTTCCATATTTTCGAAACATTAATTGAGTTAGAAAAAGGGAAATCGATCTGGTTATAATCAGCATAAATTTCAAACCATTCAAAGAAATTAATTTGTTGTCTAATGACATTTAGACTATCATAGAAAATTATTTGAATTTTCTTTCTTTCTTCTCCTTTATATTTTTCTAAAAACCAAGTTCTTTTGAAAAGATTTTCAGGAGAGTAAAATTCCTTTTGGAGACCTTTTTTTTTTATCAATTTCAACTCATGGGCCTAAGTAAGGATGTGATTCTTGTTTTTAACATACTGTTATGCGGTACTGCCAGATCTATTTTTAAATTCATGGATCTCTTTATTTATGGTTAAGTTTGAGAGTTGTTCTTTCTTTATCTTGTTATAGTACAAGTATGTTTGATATGATGATAGATTTGCAGATCTACTAATTCTTTTCCATAAAATGGTTAAATATATGCTTGTATTACGAAGAATCTTTGAAATGACACTAGGATCCTTTCGGATCTGCACTATAAGCGTGGTTGCCAGGGATTGTGGCGAAGTGATGCCTATAAATGTACCTGGTAGGCTTGCAGATGGTTTTGAAAAACCTTTGGGTCATTTAGAAGTAATTCTTTGTACAACAATCATAAACATTAGCCCTTTTGAGTAAAAGAATTAGTATACTTACAGATCTATCCTCCATATCTGACGCTAAGCACCATAGNGACGAAAAACAATGTGAGCCGCAACTTTTTGGTTAGGTTGAATGGCGACATACTTATGACGTGTGTGGCACGGAAGTCGGAGCGTCCTATCAAAGGAGGGTGAAAATGATTTGTTCTGACGTCTCATTTTTTGGTTAGGATGAATTAGGACAACCAATCCTAAAGGAGGGTGAAACAATTCCTGATTCTATCAACACGCTGATTTACACAATCATCAAAACATTCATAGGTTGCCCAAGTATCTTTAGAGAAAAATCCTCTGAAATACTTAACAACCTCAAGTTGGCCTGTAATGCCAGCAACTAAGACATGGGTAGTACTCTGGTCGGAACAATTGTGGGAGGTTTTGTAAGCAGTTGCTACCATGGTTATCTGCTGTAATTTGGCAAGAATTTTATATTCAGAACATCCATCGATATTCCACTCATAGATATTATGAGCATTATAATTATTCTGCATGGTGTTAGGTCTTTCTTCTAAGACTACATCTGGATGTGTAGCCCTAGGGTAATAGATTTTTTGAGGCTTTCGCTAGTTGAAAAATTCAGACTTAATAGGTGCTATTTCTAGAGGAGGCTTGTCTTCTAGAGAAATTTGTGAAAATTGTTCAGATTCATTATCCAAATCGGTATCTCCTTGAGCTCCTACGAATTTAGAATAAGAATCTTCCGTCTGTCGGACTGGAGTTTCCTGGATTGTTAAAGGATCTTTCTATTTCCGCTATTCTCAGTTGTAGTTCAGAGAATTCGGTAGTATCTGTAGAGCGGTGCATAACAAGTTCTCTAGTATGGGTTCTATGGATCTCATATGGTTTAAATAAAGGAGTTGTAGGAGTAGAGGTTCCTACTGTTGATGTTTTCAGAGAAGCAGGAGATGAATTTGAAACCAAGTATTCTCCAAAAGTTTGTAAATATTTGTTAGTGTAATTATTTTGTTCAAAAATACTTTTGATATCTTTTCCAGTGATCGGCTCAGTGTCAGCTCTCTTTTTGAAAGGTGAGGCTGTGACGAAGTTGCTAGCAAAACTTGTCGAAAATCCTTGTGACGGAGGAAGTTCGGAAATAAATTCTTTGCCAGTATTGGTTTTCCATATTTTCGAAACATTAATTGAGTTAGAAAAAGGGAAATCGATCTGGTTATAATCAGCATAAATTTCAAACCATTCAAAGAAATTAATTTGTTGTCTAATGACATTTAGACTATCATAGAAAATTGTTTGAATTTTCTTTCTTTCTTCTCCTTTATATTTTTCTAAAAATCAAGTTTTTTTGAAAAGATTTTCAGGAGAGTAAAATTCCTTTTGGAGACCTTTTTTATCAATTTCAAATTCTATCTCCAAAGCACCAATGATGTTGTCATCTCCTAATTCAGCACCTAGTGACGTATAGGTAGGAGAATCTGGTCGATTGTAGGTAGTGTCGGCAGAGGGAACCGTTTATGATTTTTCTACCTTATACTTAGCTTGTGGAACTCTGGATTCGATGTCTACTGTCTCGATTCTAGTAGGATATGAAGACACTGAATGTCTAGCAGAATGAATCGGTGGAATTTCAGACTGCGAAGAGGCAGAGGAACTTACTCTTTGGCTAAGGGACCTCTGAAAGGAAACTAGCACAGATTCGGATGGGAGTTGTTGGATCTGGGAAATCGTCGTGTTTTGTGGCTTTTGAGCAGGAGTGGCATCCCGCAGAAGCCAGTTTTCCGGGAGGGAAACCTGATTCCAAGAGATTGGTCTTGGAATAGACAGATGGGACCTTTGCAGATCTGTCTAGAAGAGAACTGTTTCACCTTTGTGAGTAGTTCTCATAGCTCCAGTATTAAAGGCAGAACTCATTGCCTTATATTGGATTCTGTAAATAATCGCTACTGGAAGAGAGCCAGCCTTAGTCTTATAATTAGAAGTCTTAACATTTAGGGTCAAGGCATCTAAAATATTTTTATCCTTAAGGGAGACTGTAAAGTTAGGGAAACAGTCGAAATAAATTGGTCCATTACAAAGACTGGTTTCCACGATTCCTAGCAACGAATCATTGTATTCTAGGAATCTAGGATCTCTAAGACATAGAAGGAGTGATGTGTCCAATCCTTCTCTGGATAAAGGCTTAGCTGCTATTTGTAATAAACCAAAATGGATGTAGTTCAATATCAAATATATATTTTTCAATAGATTTGATATTGAGAAGTTTGATTTTCTCATGGTCTGATTCTAGAGGAATAGTTTGCTTAATGGTAGACATGTGATAATCACTTGTCAAGCTCCATTTTTGAGACTTGTAAATTGTTGACTGGGGATGTTTGGGGATTTTTCAGTCGTCAATTGATTGCTGCAAATCAGAGAAACTAATCTCTTCTTTGAGCTTAAAATTGGAAGAAGAGGAGGAAGAAGAAGAACTCGTAGATCTAGTCGACAGAGAGTGAAAGTAAGACATTTGAATGATTAAAAAGTTCCCTATCCTTGGCTCGAGAGACCAAGTGGTTTCATAAAGAAGTTATTCAAGTTCGTAACGCTACTGTATGTGGAAGAGTCAGATCTGGTGTTTAAACTTCATAGATCTATAGCATTTAAGGCCTTGTAAGAGTTCTGCTCAGGTTTTATCTAGTTATAGTACAAGTATGTTAGATCTAATGATAGATTTGCAGATCTACTGATTCTTTTCCATAAAATGGTTAAATATGTGCTTTTATTACGAAGAATCTTTGAAATGACACTGGCATCCTTTCGGATCTGCACTGTAAGCGTGGTTCCTAGGGATTATGGCGAGGTGATGCCTGTAAACGTACATGTATATATATATATATATATATATATATATATATATATATATATATATATATATATATATATATATATATATATATA
>MCJB01001173.1:0-16198 GCA_002018475.1 Nicotiana obtusifolia | reverse complement strand
GATCCAATTCCCATTAAGTTAAATTAAAGGTGGAAAAGAAACATCCCAATTTGTGACACCCCTTCTCAATTGTTGACTTGCTTCACATCGAGTGTATTTATGCTTAATTATTTCAATTGTATATGCTTGCTTAACTCGACATGTGAACAGAACCATTGTAAGTGAATCATGTGCATTGTGCGAGTGAGATTTTGATCCTCTGTGTTATCTCGTATAGTCTAGAACTTGCCCCGTGTGTTAACTAAAACGAAATTGTAAGTTGGGATAATCTAAGAAATGATATAGGCACTTCTTTGTTTGATTTTTGATGTGCTTGTCGCATCAAATATAAATTTGTCCATTGTTAGCCCTTTTGAGCCTATAAGCCTCTTTCGTTCGGTACCTACATTACAAGCTATTCCTTTTATTTTGTTCTTGAATTGATCCTTATTTGAACCTTTACCTCCGAAAGCACTTAGTCGCTAGAAGAAGTAAGGGTGGTGTTGGAGGGATTGTTTTGTTTATGAATGGAACTGTGAAAGGACTTATTGGTTATTTGAAGCTAATTTGAAAAATCATTAGCGGATGAAAAAGGTGTATGGAGGATGAAAAATAAGAAAGGAAAAAAAATTGATGATGAAAAAAAAAAGAAAATTGATAATAGAAAAGATATTAAAAAAATTCACCTCCTATTATTGTGCGCTAAGTGAGTTGAAAAGAAAAGGCTATGTATGTAAGACAAGTTTGGAGATTGAAAGAAAAAGAAGTGTTTGAATATTGAGTATAGTGTATCAAGTGCTTAGGAGGACTAGTCACTACTTCCAAATATATCCTACCCGTCCCCTAGCCTACATTACAACCCGACAAAGTCCTATTTGATCTTAGATTTGACTAACTCAATTAGTGGAAGTCTACACTACGGGCAAGCTTATGGTACTATATGGGATGCATATGAGTTCTTTGTGAGAGTGAGAGTTTGTGTACAAATCGTGTGTGATCCCATTCATATATATATCTCTATTCACTCTTCATATGTTGGTGAGGCACATGATTTCATGAACAATTGGTAATATATGCGTTGTCTTGTTGGGTAAGTATATGAATTGAAGTAGCTTTATGTGGTAAGTCGGCATTTGAGGTTGGGTGATGACAATTGGGGTGTTGAATGTGATTGAATTTATAAGGTTAATTGAGCTTTATGGGAATGATATGGATAAATTATGTGTCATACTTGTTCAACTAGTATTGATTGTATTCAAAGAGTATGAAGTGTTTTAATATTGAATGTTCGTGCTAAGTTAAAAGTTAATAGTTGGGAAAGGTTGGTTAAAGTCCCATTGCTCGAGGACGAGCAAGAGTTTAAGTGTGGGGTGTTGATAATTGGTAGAAAAAGTACTAATTGATGTATAATTTATCCCATATGTAGCTCTTGTTTGTTTGGATTTGGATGTTAATCGCATTGATTCATGTTAATATAATGTGTTTTTATGTGTAGGAATGAGTTGAAAACAATCGGGGACGAAATCGGGGAAGAAACGAGCTAAAACAAGAAGAAACGAACAAAGGCGGAAACCAGCCCACAGGCCAGCGCCCAGCGCTGCCTGTGGCGCTGGAACCAGTAGCTTCAGCAAGCATTCTGCCTTCAGTCCCCTCGGGGGCGCTGGGCGCTGACCAGGGGACCAACTCCGGAAATTGTCTCCTTTTCGATCTAGAAGACCCTAAACCGCCCCAAAACCTTCCCAACTCTTATATAAACATCCAAAAAACCCATCTAGGAGAAGAACAACGTGATTTTGGAGCAAAAGGGAGCTAGGAACATCAACAACATCAGGAAATTCTCAATTCATCAAGCAAAACTAGTATCTCTATTTTAGTTTTTCTTCCTTAGTTATTTGATTTTGTTGAACATGAGTGGCTAATCACCCCTTGTTCTGGGGTTGTGATTAGCCATGAATATTGTGTTTCTAACTTGATGGATTTGTTTTAACAGTTAATGTGGCTAAGATTGTTTCTTCAATTATATGCTTAATTTCTTAATTGTTTGGCCATCAATTGAGTTATATCAATTTATCTATGCTATGTTTGAGAAAACTAAGTTTAGATTAGAAGAAGAATTGAAGAAAGTATGTTCTTAACTTTGTTAAAAAGAGCGGATTCGCGATTAAGATAGGAATATACTTAATTATCATGCTTAATTATATAAATCGTGTTCTTCATGCATTCTTAATAGATTAATTCCATAGGAATATAGGCATTAATCTTGTTAAGAATAGACGAATAGTACTTCGGAAGAAGACTATGAGAATCATTATTGATTAATTAGCAATCTTACATTAACTATATGAACAATAAAATCAATTAGAATGCAATAGGATTGGCAATAGAATCACAACCCTGGAATATTTGTTTTATTGATATCCAAACACATACTTGTTCATTATAATTCTTAGATTTAATTTCGAGTTAAAATTTAGCATAAACTATAAATTCAACTTGATCATTGCTTGATAAAATAATGATATTAGTTGTTCTAAAGTAGTTAACTGAAGTCCCTTGGGTACGATAATCCGGACTCATTGTCCTATATTACTTGTCGATCACGTATACTTGCGTGTGCGTAAGGAAGCAACAGTATCTAACTTAGTTGGTTTGCTTTTCTTCTCTATTTATCCTTTAATTTTAATTTTCACTATATTATTCATCATTTGTATCAAATTATGCTACATATCCTTAAAACTACGTATAATTCAATTGTTATTCGAAATTTAGGGTAAACAACAACTTTTTCACATAGAGTTTGTATAAGTATTAGCAGCCCGTTAATCACTGTACGACCACTTCACTAATAATTGGTTAGTTAGTGGATCAATTTCTGACCGAAAATCCACATAGTCGTGATGACACCTAAGCTCAACCCGCTAGATAAGTCAAACAACAGTGACACAATTCCAATGAAAATAATAATTAATCCATAGGTGATATAAGTGATTCCTATACAATATCCCAAGGCTTAGTAGTACAAGTCATGAGCCACTAAGACTAGATTTACAAAGCTGGTATGAGACCAAATACAACATCAGTTTGGTTTATAAATAAACATAATACAAATCTAAAACTACCAAGGACGAATAGTAGCTATATCCGAAAAGTATGTACATCTTCAATGACAAGTTCCGCTGTACACAGTATCATTAGCCCAAAATCAGCACGCGAAGTGCAAAAGTGTGGTATGAGTACAACCGACCACATGTACTCAACAAGCAACAACCTAACCTCATGCTGAAATCTAGTATGAGCTCGAAAGAAGGTTAGTGTCCAACACCAATAATCAGTAACAACACATGATATAACGATTATTGATACCCAATTTTGCCCTCATATTTTTATAAGTATCACATATAGTTATTTTGCATTATTACCTAATTTACAGGATTCATATAAGTATTTTTTATGACTTTCCATAATTTTGAAGCTTTAAAATGGATCTTCTTGTATTTTAATTACTTGAATATGTATTAATTCCCCCTTTAAATTATTTGTGATAACTTAATCATCCAAATTTATTATTTTCACCCACATATATGTTTCATAATATTTTACTTTATTTTATATAGTTATATTTGCATCTTTAAGCTATTTTACATAATTTGTAGTAGTAGCCTATATGTTATGCATAATTATATTTTATTATATTATTTGTGTCAAATAGCATTTTATATTTGTGTAATATTAAAATGTTATTTTAAAGGCATCTTACTACATAAATAATATTTTTATTATTTGTTAATTACCTCTTATAAATTATTTTTCGTGTATTTAATTTGTAGCCCAATTTGGAGCCAATTTCAGACTCAATCTATCAGGCCACATGCCAAGCCAGCCCAATAACCCCCAAAGCCCAATCCAAACGACCCCTAGGACTGACCCAGTCGCGGCCCACTTCAAACGACCCGCCCCCCATTCTTTAATCCAAACAATTGATCTCTCAAGATCAACAGTCTACGATAATCCCATATTTTAAATATATTCCCCCAAACCCCTAGCCCCATTCTTCAGAGACATCCGCCTCTGAACTCTCTCTACTCCTCTTCTCTCTTCTAAAGAACCCTACCTGCCTCTCCCTTAATCCCCTCTCCTAATCCGGTTGATAATGGGATTCCACCATTATTTGCTTACCATATCTATGTTTCTCCACTACTGGTCATACCTTTATGGTATTACTTAGGTATTTGCCCAATGTTGGCAAATACCCTCTCAATATCGGACTGGAGTCAACCTCAAATCTTGGAGATTTGGACAATATTACATCCAGGTACATGAAAAGGGCCTGATTCTTCATACTAGTTGGTCGATTTTCGAGTATTAAACCTTGGAGTTTGATTTCTTTCATCTTTGGTTACTTACTGATTGCATGTGATATATTTTACTCTTTTTATTCATGTTTACTTGATTTCTTTCCTTGTTTACTTGCCTGACTCAACACTATATAAACCCTTTTCCTGTCTCCCCTAGAGGGGGGATTTCTTATGAATTAAATACTGTTACTACCACTATTCACTCACTCTCACTCATTCTATACTATTCTAAGACTTCGATTTTGGCCGGCTGAAAACCAAGGCCACCAGAATCTGTTCATTAGCCTCCTCCAGTGCAAGCACTGCTCGGAGCCCACTCCGAGGCTCTTATGAACTCTGAAGAACTAGAGATTTGAGGTTTAATTATTCTCCTGCAATTGCTGCTATTCCTGAGATTTTGAGTTTCTCATTCTTTGTTCGCTTTGTTTTTAACTTGTAAGTACCTTTGACTCTCAAAATTTCATCTTCTTTTGCTTGTGTTCATGCTCTGTATATCTATGTCACTTAAGCTTTGGTGGACCAGCATGCTACTATGTTGTTTCTGTTTATGGCCTTCTTTTCTTTGAAGTTATCTTGTAGCACTGTGTTTCCTAGCATCAGAATCTACCTAAAGCTCTAAGCTTTGATGTATGCCCATGACTTCTGACTATCTTAAGCCTGCTTATCCAAGTGTGTTTGTGTATGTCCGAATGCCTATAGCTGCTACTCTTCATGAGTTCATCTCTCTGCTTGTTTCAGATTCTTGTGACAGACTAATTTGTGCCCATAATTTGTTCTAATGTATTACTTCCTATTGAGTCATTCATGTACAACTTGTTAACTTTCTTATGGTTGATCCATGATCATATAATTTCTAAATGTCAGTATTGTTTGAACTTCTAAACAAACATGACATGTTTTCTTGCTATTTGTAAACTCTAACGTGTGCTCTTTTGACTTGTTCATTTATGTGTTCTTCAAATATTGCCTAAGACTTCAAAACATAGCCTCTTATTCAATATGTGGTTAATTGGTATAAGTCCCGATGCCTGGCTATCCTGTTAATCTAGAGTTGATATATTTCACCTACTATGAGTTCTGGTAGTATGTATGGACTTTTGTGTTATGACTGATGCTCAGCATGTTAAGTTTTCCATGTTCAACTAAATGATTGTTTGTCAACTATGGTAGACTATGCCCACTAGCCTATCTGTTACGCTATTTTTGATCATGCCTTCACTAGGCTCTCATGTTAAACTTCCATGTGGAGACTGCTATTTCACTTGTTCCTGTCTTTGATTCTGCCGTACCTTCATGTTAAAACTCTTATGTCTAAAGTCCTCTAGGCTGATTCTCGATCATGCTTTACTTTGAAATGCTATTTGGAGTGGTTCGCCAGCTTATGATGTTCAATCTTGTCACTTTGAACTTATTTCCCGAAATACAGCATGAGCCTACCCTATTTCGTGTAGTCCTGTCTTTGTGACTTAGTACATAGTTGTCACTTGTATGATTAAGTTTGGCATCCGTTTGGGTGATTAAATTATTAGTTTGGCCCTGATATGTTGGGCCTGTCTTTGGTATTTGGGGTCTGAAGCACACTGTCTACACCTGGAGTTTGGGCCTGTGTAACGGCCCGACGTATCGTAGAAACACATGTGGTATTAATCATTTAGATTTGGCTTGCTTTAAGTGAAAATCCCTCTTTGTAAACTATGCAATTTTAACATTTTGCCAGGGCATAAGGTATAAGAGGCTAGTAATTAATAAAAGAGTTCGAAAAGTTAAGAAATGCAAGATATGCGACCGCATTTCAGATATACGAACCGCATATCTTACACAAGCATCGCAAAGTAAAACAGAAACCTGGGTATAAAACCAGGTCAGGAATTGCGGTCAGTATGCGATCGCATACTGAAAATGTGGACCGCAAATTCCACTTCCTGGATCGCAAAGTGGAACAGAGAAATTGGGCAAACTTTACGTCAAAAATGCGTCGAGAATGCGAACCGCATTTCAGGTATGCAGACCGCAAATCTGACAGTAAGATCGCAGACTGAGACAGAGTTTTGGGACAAATGTTGTGTCAGAAATGCGGCCGGAATGCGGACCGCATATGGGTTTTGCGACCAGAATGCGATCGCGTTCTGGCATCTGACAGTTTATTTCCGTTCCGATTTTTGACCCACTATAAATAGGAACCCATAAACCCTAACATGCAAAAACCCTCTTATTTTCGACACTTCCTCTGTAAAACTCACCAAACCACCTTCAAACCCTAGCAAATCACCTTGTAAACAACCCCAAGTTCCATGAAAAAACACCTCCATCACATAACTATCAACCTCCAATTACCAACCCAGCTCTCCCCGTCTAAACCCATCAAAACCCAGCTGGAAAATCATTAAAAATAGTCCCAAATACGCTGAAAAACAACCGTGGAATCACACCCTTCAAACCCCAACACCCATTATGAAATTTCCCACTTTCTAACCCCAAAACCCTAGCACAAAATGCTCCCAATTTCATTACAGTACCAAAAATTTCAGACGAGTTTGAGGCTCGAAGGCTTGTGGTCTTGATTGTTGCAAAGATTTGAATTTATTGGAAAACCTTGAATTTAGAAGCAAAGCAAGGTAAGTGGTTTTTCTAACCTTAGCTTGAGGGATTAGGAATTGTGTCCTATTTGCTAATTTGCTTCTTGTTGAGAGCAATGCATAGGTACGGTGACGAGTACCTATACATTGGTGTCGAGCATAACCGTGGGTTGTATATATTGATAGTTATTGTGAAATTATTGTTCTAATTGTTGAATATTATCCGTGACATTGTTGTGATATTATATAAGTGGGAGCGGGTGGCACGCCTGCCACAAGATATTGTGAAATGAGGGCGGGTGGTACGCATACCACATGATTTTCTCATTATAATTGTTCCTCTTGATTATAGGGTTGTGTATCTTCTATTCGGCATAATTTAGATTGTTAGATGGACTAGTTGAATAAGGAATTGTTAGAAGTCAAAAGGGGGTTCAGAGTCTAAGTCATGGGTAGTGTTTTTAGGAGTTCGTTAGAAGTTTAAAGGATCCAATGTTACTTTAGTAGAGTCGTGTCTAGAGTTAATGAAATGGTAATGGGGGGGGGGGGTTAATTTTAGGATTTTGACTGTAATTGGGTACTGATGTTATTGAGTTAAGTAGGATACGAGTTTAGTTTGGTTATAGCTGAATTTCCCCCTGGCCAGGATGATTATTTTTGCCATTGTTTGTTCCCTTGTCGGAAAGTTGTTATGTTGATTTGTTCCCTTGCCGGGGCTTCTTGTGATTGTTGTGATAATGAAAGTGGGAGCGGGTGGAACGCCTGCCACGTGATATTATGAAAGTTGGAGCGGGTGGCACGCGTGCCACGGGAATGTGATATATAAGTGGGAGCTGGTGGCAAGCCTGCCACAAGAGGTTACTGTAAGTGGGAACGGGTTGCACGCCTACAACAAGATGGTTACTGGAGGAAAAAGGCTGGATCGTATCTCCTTTCATTGTGTTAAAGGCTGAATTGTTGTTTTCTCTCTTACTCTTCGATGATTCTTTGTTCTATTTGATTGTTGTCTCGATGTATGCTTTCATTTCCCCGCTTAAAATTGTTCTTGCATTTTTATCTTCTGCTGTAGATACATATATGTTTACAACTTCACAGATTTATCCGGAGTCTGGTCCTAGCCTCGTCACTACCTCGCCGGGGTTAGGCTAGGCACTTACCAGCACATGGGGTCGGTTGTGCTGATACTATACTCTGCACTCTTTTGTGCAGATCCCAGTGCCGCAGGCTTCGAACAGTAGGAGGCTTCCAGCCTCGATTCTCAGGCGACCCAAGGTAGTTCTGCAGACGTTCGTGGATCTTGGAGTCTCCTGCCCTTTTCTTGTACCTGTCTCTTCTATGTAGTTCAGAAGCAGTGTTTTTTTTATTTTTTCTTCAGAACCTTATTTGTAGTACTCTTAGATAGTCTGTGAAACTGTGACGCCAGATCTTGGGTAGTTTGTAAGGGATTTTGTATTCATGATGTTTTGTAAAGTATGAAATTTAATTCATTTCGCTGTTGATGTTACCATTCTTAGTTGATATTTTTGTGCTGCCATGAATTCGTAAGTAGAAAAAGGGTAAATAGTCCGGTTGATTGGCTTTCCTAGTTTTCACTAGTAGGCGCCATCACGACTCCCGAGGGTGGGAAATCTGGGTCGTGACAGGTTGGTACCAGAGCCCTAGGTTTACATAGGCCCCACAGTTCACATACAACCTCGGTAGAGTTTGAGGGATCGGTACGGAGACATCCGTATTTATCCCCCAGAGGCTACAGAGTTAGGAAAAACACCACTTTTGTTCATTCTTATCGTGCGGTTTGCCTCTCAAATACTAATTGGTTTCCTACTATGTTCTTTCGCAGATGGCGAGAACACGCGCTTCCTCATCTACCGCTTCGCAGCCTGAGCCCCCAACAACAGTTTCCACGCGGGGCAGAGGGCGAGGTCGAGGTCGTGCTATGGGTCGAGGCAGGGGCAGGACTCAGCCTCCTCCAGCCACACCAATGGCGGAACCTCAGAATGATCTTGAAGAGGAAGTTCCGGCCCCAGCAGTTCCGGTAGGCCCAGCTCAGGTCCTTGAGGGGTTTATTGCTACCCCAGTCCTTCAGGACGCTTTGGTCCGGTTGGTGGGCCTCATGAAGAATGTCACTAGAGCAGGCTTATTTCCTATGGCACCAGCCACTCCTCAGGCTGGGGAAGGGGCTCAGACTACGGCTACTCGTACTCCGAAGCAAGTAGCTCCCCAGGCTCAGGTCCCAACAGTTCAGCCAGCTATGATGGTTCAGCCGGAAGCAGTAGCTCAAGCCGGCAATGGGGCGGCCATGTCCGCCGATGCTTTGTGGAGACTGGATAGGTTCACCAAGCTCTTCACTACTACCTTCAGCGGTACTTCTTTGGAGGATCCCCAGAACTTCCTATATAGTTGCCACGAGGTCCTCAGGAATATGGGTATTGTTGAGACCAACGGGGTAGACTTCGCGGCATTTCGCCTGTCTGGATCCGCCAAGACTTGGTGGAGGGATTATTGCTTGACTAAACCAGCCGGTCTACCACTTTTGACTTAGGAACAATTTACAGAGTTGTTTCTAGAAAAGTTTCTCCCCGTCACTCAGAGAGAGGCTTATCGGAGGCAGTTTGAGCACCTTCAACAGGGGTCCATGACAGTTACCCAGTATGAGTCCAGGTTCATCGACTTGGCTTGACATGCTCTCATCATACTCCCTACAAAAAGGGAGAGAGTGAGGAGATTTATTGACGGTCTCATTCAGCCAATTCGCCTTCAAATGGCTAGGGAGACTAGTAGTGAGATTACATTCCAGGAGGCAGTCAACGCGGCCCGCAGAGTCGAGATGGTTTTGTCACATGGAGGTGGTCATGGGTCGGATAAGAGACCCCGCCATTCCGGCAGATTCATTGGTACTTCGTCTGGAAGCAGAGATTCATATGGTAGAGGCCATCTTCCTAGGCCCTTCCAGTCAGCTCTCCAGGCTTCTCACAGTTCTTCAGGTAACCGTGGTTCTTAGATGCAGTATTCCGATCAGCAGTCTATCAGTGCACAACCGCTACAGAGTTTCCAGAGTCGGCAGCTTAGGGCTTGTTACTTGTGTGGCGACACGAGGCACATTGCTAGGTATTGCCGTCGTGCTCTAAGCAATTCTCCACACCAGGATTCCCGTGTTATGACTCAGGGGCACCAGATGTTCCGCAGCCCGCCCAGCTAGCTAGAGGTGCTAGAGGTAGAGGTAGAGGTGCTGGAGGTGGAGCTCAGGTAGGCAGAGGTGGGGGCCAGCCAACAGCAGGCCGTCCTAGAGATGTGATTCAGGGTGGTGGGGCTCAGCCCCGATGTTATGCTTTTCCAGCTCGGCCCGAGGCGGAGGCTTCAGATGTAGTGATTACAGGTACGGTTCTGGTCTGTGATAACGATGCTTCAGCATTATTTGATCCAGGGTCTACCTACTCGTACGTCTCCTCTTATTTTGCACCGTATCTGGCCATGCCAAGTGACTTATTGAGTGTCCCTATTTATGTGTCTACTCCGGTGAGTGATTCCATCATGGTAGATCGAGTCCATCATTCTTGCGCGGTAATAATTGGGGGTTTTGAGACCCGTGTGGACTTATTGCTTTTAGACATGGTTGATTTTGATGTCATATTGGGAATGGATTGGTTATCACCTTACCACACCATCCTGGACTGCCATGCCAAGACGGT
Organism: Nicotiana obtusifolia; assembly: GCA_002018475.1. NCBI lineage: Eukaryota > Viridiplantae > Streptophyta > Magnoliopsida > Solanales > Solanaceae > Nicotiana > Nicotiana obtusifolia. The sequence continues at coordinate 5,599 of MCJB01001173.1, read as the reverse complement.
GACCTTAGCGCTACCGGGAATGCCTCGTTTGGGGTGGAGAGGGACTCCTGGTCATTCCACCCGTAGCATTATCTTTTACATGAAGGCTCGACGCATAGTCGAGAAGGGGTGTTTGGCTTATTTGGCTCATGTTCGTGATTCCAGTGCTGAGGTCCTCTCTATTGAATCTGTGCCCGTGGTTCGTGAGTTTCCCGAGGTTTTCCCATCTGACCTGCCGGGGATGCCACCCGACAGGGATATTGACTTTTGCATTGATGTGGCTCCGGGCACTCAACCCATTTCTATTCCGCCGTATCGCATGGCCCGCCAGAGTTAAAAGAGTTAAAGGAGCAGTTGCAAGACTTACTCGAGAAGGGTTTCATTAGACCTAGTGTTTCACCTTGGGGTGCGCCCGTGTTGTTTGTTAAAAAGAAGGACGGGTCAATGAGAATGTGCATCGATTACCGGCAATTGAACAAGGTTACCATCAAGAATAAGTACCCATTGCTGAGGATCGATGATTTGTTTGATCAGCTCCAGGGTGCCAGGGTATTTTCAAAGATTGATCTGAGGTCTGGCTATCATCAGTTGAAGATTAGGGCATCCGATGTCCCTAAGACAGCTTTCCATACTCGGTACGGGCATTTCGAATTCTTGGTTATGTCATTTGGATTGACTAATGCCCTAGTAGCTTTTATGGACTGGATGAACCGAGTGTTCAGACCTTATCTGGATTCGTTCGGGATAGTCTTTATCGACGACATCCTAGTATACTCCCGCAGCCAGGAGGAGCACGAACAGCATCTCAGAGCGGTTCTTCAGACATTGAGGGATAGTCTGTTGTATGCTAAGTTTTCAAAATGTGAATTCTGGTTGAGTTCAGTTACATTTCTGGGACATATTGTATCGGCAGAGGGTATTCAGGTTGATCCGAAAAAGATTGAGGCAGTGACGAACTGGCCTAGGCCGGCGTCAGTTACAGAGATCCGGAGTTTCTTAGGACTGGCAGGCTACTATCGTCGGTTCGTGAAAGGGTTTTCATCTATTGCAGCCTCGATGACCAAGTTGACCCAGAAAGGTGCCCAGTTCAGGTGGTCGGATGAGTGCGAGGCGAGCTTTCAGAAGCTCAAGACAGCTCTGACCACGACACTAGTGTTAGTCTTACCCACAGGCTCAGGGTCTTACACAGTTTATTGTGATGCCTCTCGTATTGGGCTTGGTGCAGTGTTGATGCAAGAGGGCAAGGTCATTGACTATGCTTCAAGGCAGTTGAAGGTTCATGAGAAAAACTATCCGGTGCATGATTTAGAATTGACAACCATAATCCATGCCTTGAAGATTTGGAGACACTACTTATATGGCATGCCGTGCGAGGTGTTCACGGATCATAAGAGTCTTCAGTATCTGTTCAAACAAAAGGAGTTAAATTTGATGCAGAGGAGGTGGCTAGAATTGTTAAAGGACTACGATGTCACTATCTTATATCACCCGGGAAAGGCCAACGTGGTGGCCGATGCCTTGAGTAGAAAGTCGGCCAGCATGGGCAGTCTTGCTTATATTCCGATTGGTTAAAGACCCCTTGCTTTGGACGTTCAGACGTTGGCCAATCGATTAGTGAGACTGGACATTTCTGAACCTAATCGGGTATTAGCTTACACGGTCGCTCATTCCTCATTGTTAGAACGAATACGTGACCGACAGTTTGATGATCCCCATTTGTGTGTCCTCAGGGACACCGTACAACGAGGAGGTGCCAAGCAGGTCACCTTAGGTGATGATGGAATTTTGAGACTACAGGGTCGAGCTTGTGTGCCCAATGTAGATGGACTTCAGGAATTGATTCTGAAGGAAGCCCATAGTTCCAGGTATTCTATTCATCTGGGCACCGCAAAGATGTATCGGGATTTGCAACAACATTATTGGTGGCGTAGAATGAAGAAGGATATAGTTGCGTACGTGGCTTGGTGTTTGAATTGCCAGCAGGTTAAGTGCGAGCATCAGCGACCTGGTGGACTATTCCAAAGAATTGAACTTCCCGAGTGGAAGTGGGAACGGATCACTATGGATTTCGTTGTTGGACTTCCGCAGACCCGGAAGAAGTTCAACGCAATTTGGGTCATTGTTGACAGGCTGACCAAGTCAGCACATTTCATCCCGGTGGCAGCCTCCTATTCATCCGAGAGGTTAGCCGAGATCTATATCCGGGAGATTGTCGCCTTCATGGTGTGCCGGTATCTATTATTTCGGATTGAGGTACACAGTTTACCTCACGCTTCTGGAAGGCAGTCCATCGAGAGTTGGGCACCCAGGTTGAATTAAGCACAGCATTTCATCCGCAAACGGACGGACAGTCCGAGCGGACTATTCAGATATTGGAGGATATGCTTCGAGCTTGTGTTATTGACTTTGGAGGTTCATGGGATCAATTTTTGCCATTAGCAGAGTTCGCCTACAATAACAGCTAGCAGTCGAGCATTCAGATGGCTCCTTATGAAGCTTTATATGGTAGGCGGTGTCGAACTCTGGTTGGGTGGTTCGAGCCGGGGGAGGCTCGGTTGTTGGGTACGGATCTGGTTCAGGAGGCCTTGAACAAGGTAAAATTCATTCAGGAAAGGCTTCGTACAGCTCAGTCCAGGCAAAAGAGTTATGCAAATCGTAAGTCACGAGATATAGCCTTTATGGTTGGTGAACGGGTATTATTCCGAGTGTCGCCCATGAAAGGCGTGATGAGATTTGGGAAGAGGGCAAGCTTAGCCCAAGGTTCATTGGTCCATTTGAAATTCTTGATCGAGTGGGGAGGTGGATTATAGGCTTGCATTGCCGCCGAGCTTATCAGCCGTGCATCCATTTTTTCATGTGTTCATGCTCCGGAAATATCACGGCGATCCAACTCACGTGCTAGATTTCAGCACCGTTCAGTTGGACAAGGACTTGTCTTACGAGGAAGAACCTGTAGCCATTCTAGACCGGCAAGTTCGTCAGCTGAGGTCGAGGAGTTTTCCTTCTGTTCGTGTTCAGTGGAGAGGTCAGCCTCCTAAGGCATCGACCTGGGAGTCCGAGTCCGATATGCGGAGCAGCTATCCACATCTTTTTCCTGACGCAGGTACTTCTCTATCCTGTCCGTTTTGGGTCAAATGTTGTGTCAGAAATGCGGCCGAAATGCGGACCGCATATGGGTTTTGCGACCAGAATGCGATCGCATTCTGGCATGTGACATTTTATTTCCGTTCCGATTTTTGACCCACTATAAATAGGGACCCATAACCCTAACATGCAAAAACCCTCTTATTTTCGACACTTTTTCCTCTGTAAAACTCACCAAACTACCTTCAAACCGTAGCAAATCACCTTGTAAACAACCCCAAGTTCCATGAAAAAACACCTCCATCACATAACTATCAACCTCCAATTACCAACCCAGCTCTCCCCGTCTAAACCCATCAAAACCCAGCTGGAAAATCATTAAAAATAGTCCCAATACGCTGAAAAACAACCGTGGAATCACACCCTTCAAACCCCAACACCCATTATAAAATTTCCCACTTTCTAACCCCAAAACCCTAGCACAAAATGCTGCCAATTTCGTTGAGGAACAGTACCAAAAATTTCAGACGAGTTTGAGACTCGAAGGCTTGTGGTCTTGATTGTTGCAAAGATTTGAATTTATTGGAAAACCTTGAATTTAGAAGCAAAGCAAGGTAAGTGGTTGTTCTAACCTTAGCTTGAGGGATTAAAATTTTTTTCCTATTTGCTAATTTGCTTCTTGTTGAGAGCAATGCATAGGTACGGCGACGAGTACCTATACATTGGTGTCGAGCATAACCGTGGGTCGTATATATTGATAGTTGTTGTTAAATTATTGTTCTAATTGTTGAATATTATCCGTGACATTGTTGTGATATTATATAAGTGGGAGCGGGTGGCACGCCTGCCACAAGATATTGTGAAATGAGGGCGGGTGGTACGCCAACCACATGATTTTCTCATTATAATTGTTCCTCTTGATTATGGGGTTGTGTATCTTCTATTCGGCATAATTTAGATTGTTAGATGGACTAGTTGAATAAGGAATTGTTAGAAGTCAAAAGGGGGTTCAGAGTCTAAGTCATGGGTAGTGTTTTTAGGAATTCGTTAGAAGTTTAAAGGATCCAGTGTTACTTTAGTAGAGTCGTGTCTAGAGTTAAATGAAATGGTAGTCGGGTTGGGGGGGATTAATTGTAGGATTTTGACTGTAATTGGGTACTAATGTTGATTGAGTTAAGTAGGAGTCGAGTTTAGTTTGGTTATAGCTGAATTTCCCCCTGGCCAGGATGATTGTTTTTGCCATTGTTTGTTCCCTTGTCGGAAAGTTGTTATGTTGATTTGTTCCCTTGCCGGGGCTTCTTGTGATTGTTGTGATAATGAAAGTGGGAGCGGGTGGCATGCCTGCCACGTGATATTATGAAAGTGGGAGCGGGTGGCACGCCTGCCACAAGATATTGTGAAATGAGGGCGGGTGGTACGCCAACCACATGATTTTCTCATTATAATTGTTCCTCTTGATTATGGGGTTGTGTATCTTCTATTCGGCATAATTTAGATTGTTAGATGGACTAGTTGAATAAGGAATTGTTAGAAGTCAAAAGGGGGTTCAGAGTCTAAGTCATGGGTAGTGTTTTTAGGAATTCGTTAGAAGTTTAAAGGATCCAGTGTTACTTTAGTAGAGTCGTGTCTAGAGTTAAATGAAATGGTAGTCGGGTTGGGGGGGATTAATTGTAGGATTTTGACTGTAATTGGGTACTAATGTTGATTGAGTTAAGTAGGAGTCGAGTTTAGTTTGGTTATAGCTGAATTTCCCCCTGGCCAGGATGATTGTTTTTGCCATTGTTTGTTCCCTTGTCGGAAAGTTGTTATGTTGATTTGTTCCCTTGCCGGGGCTTCTTGTGATTGTTGTGATAATGAAAGTGGGAGCGGGTGGCATGCCTGCCACAAGAGGTTACTGTAAGTGGGAACGGGTTGCATGCCTGCAACAAGATGGTTACTGGAGGAAAAAGGCTGGATCGTATCACCTTTCATTATGTTAAAGGCTGAATTATTGTTTTCTCTCTTACTCTTCGATGATTCCTTTTGTTTTGTTTGACTGTTGTCTCGATGTATGCTTTTATTTCCCCGCTTAAAATTGTTCTTGTATTTTTATCTTCTGCTGTAGATACATATATGTTCATAATTTCATAGATTTATCCGGAGTCCGGTCCTAGCCTCGTCACTACCTCGCCGGGGTTAGGCCAGGCACTTACCAGCACATGGGGTCTGTTGTGCTGATACTATACTCTGCACTCTTTGTGCAGATCCCAGTGCCGCAAGCTTCGAACAGTAGGAGGCACCCAGCCTCGATTTTCAGGCGACCCAAGGTAGTTCTGCAGACATTCGTGGATCTTGGAGTCTCCTGCCCTTTTCTTGTACCTGTATCTTCTATGTAGTTCAGAAACAGTATTTTGTTATTTCTTCAGAACCTTATTTGTAGTACTCTTAGACAGTCTGTGAAACTGTGACGCCAGATCTTGGGTAGTTTGTAAGGGATATTGTATTGATGATGTTTTGTAAAGTATGAAATTTAATTCATATCGTTGGTTGATGTTAC
>MCJB01001172.1:0-16201 GCA_002018475.1 Nicotiana obtusifolia | reverse complement strand
CGTTTAAACCTTCAAGACCATTCACGAGAAGTCAAGCTAAAGAGCTTCACGATGCACATTTGATGGTGAAGAAGATCCAAGCGTTTGGCGTGTGAAGTTTGCGTTTGGAATATATTATTGTATAGTTATGGAAGATATTAATTCTTACTTGTTTTGGAGTCCTGCGTGACTATTTCTTAAACATAGCCAAATTGTGGCCTTTTTGTTAATTAGTTGTTTCCTAGTTGATTTAGGTTAACTAGTTATTCTTTTCCTAGTTGATTTAGGTAAAGGCTCATTCTATATAAACCTAAACACTTCATTATTTTGATACCTTTTGACGTTATTATCAATCAAAAACCGGCAGCACATTGCTCCCAAAATCGTGTGAATTAACTTGTCCAATTTTGGTGTGATTCAAAATTGAACTTGTTCCTTTGTTTGATCGAACAGTTTGCAAGACCATTGTTGTCTTGAGGGTTGTTTGTATAGTATAGGTACTCCGTGACTTCATCAAGAAGGTAAGTAGACTAGTTCCTACTTGTTGTCTTGATAGTTCATTGAGCGTCTTGCTTCTATCTTTTTATTTTCTTGTTTCCGCTTTTTATATTGCATCAGAGCGTCTCCTAATGTGTGGGGGTACTAACAGGCGTCTCAGGTGCCTGCCCCCCTAGTTGGAGCTATTAATGGCTCCTCCATAGCAGCTCGGGCATGTGCTCTGGCTGTACCACGTGCCCGTCCTCAGTCTCTCACGACTCTAGCAGAGGGCGCGAGTGTCAGCTCATCAGATCCACCTGTGCATGTCCTCACCATTTGTGAGAAAATAGAAAGACATAGATTTATAATTTCGAAGTCAACAAATTCGAACGGTAAGGAATCAAAGAGGTGAAATTTTCCTAACAGTTCCATAGCCTCCCAAAGATAAGTAAAGACGTCTCCGTACCAATCCGCGAGACTCTACTAAACCTCCTTGTGACTCATAACATATATGAACCTAGAGCTCTGATACCAACTTGTCACGACCCCAATTTCCCTCTATAGGATTTCGTGATGGCATCTCGTCTCTAAGACTAGGTAAGCATAAAATACATGCAATATTAACTGAGAATTTATAAGGAACCTTCAAATAACTCAACCATAATCATATAAACAAACTCTGTAAACTCAATAGTACATAACTTCACAAAAATCAGTGAATACGAGTCATAAGCTCAATAAGATAGTACTGAACATCCCTATACATCTGTGACTATAAAAGGACAAGAAAATGAAATAGATTAGATGGAGGGTGACTTTGAGGCCTATGGACACCGACAGGTATACCTTGAAGTCTCCTAAACTAAGCTCGTCTCACTAGTGCCTGGACTAGTAGGAGGTACCTGGATCTGCATAAAAAGATGTGCAGAAGCGTAGCATGAGTACACCACAACGGTACGCAGTAAGTGCCAAGCCTAACCTCGGTAGAGTAGTGACGAGGTCAGGTCTAGGCCCTACTGCAATAAAAAGAAAAATGAACGGGTATATAATAGTGTAATAATGATAAAAATGGAAATGAGACAATAAAGAAATACACCAAGAATATCTACACTGAACTAAGGCAAATAATGCATCACGGAAGAAACACAAGGAATGCTATGACACGGAACAAAGCAACAAAACACAAGTGAAGTAATAGAATAGTATCAACAAGAGTCAGTACCACGGTACCGCCTCGTAGTCTCAATTCACAAAACATTTCACAATCTTTCCTTATATCACCGCGGGAGCCTTGCATTTAGTTTTGATCATCATTTTTCCCAAAATAACTTCCCGCGTTTTAGCCCACCTTATCACACCGCGTGGCTTCATGTAGTTCCCCTACTAGCAGCACACGTACCAAGCCCACCTTATCTCCCCGCATGCGTTTCAACCCCAAATCCTTATACCACCACATGCGTATCAATATCACAACTTAACACAAATCACACCTCAAGTGCCCAACAACACAACTTGTCAAAGAAACCCACAACAATAGTGTTTATCACAACAATTTGCCCATGGCTCAACCTCAAATATGCACTAGAGTATCACAATAACAACCAGAAGTGAATAACACAGCAAGAATAATATCTCACAACTTTACAACTTTGCCTCAATGTAAATCACGGCCTTTATAACTCAATACCAATTTCAACAATAACATATTCCAAGAATACAACTTCTAGTAAAGCACTCAATGGTTAGATAATGAATACAGAATAGAGGAAACAATACTTCAACTAAACATGTAAAGACAATTAACAATTAGGAGATAAGACAAGTAGAGAATGTGAAGATAGACTAATGATGATGAATATAACATGTCAAGGTAACTCAATTAAGACATGAAAGGAATCTTCATAGCTAAAACCGGTCAATTTCAACATTTGGCCTGTGTACACACTCGTCGCCTTGCGTACATGGCTTACACATATCACAACTAACACAAAACAACACCAATGCTAATGGGTAATTTGCCCACACAAAGTTAGGCAAAACACTTACCTCAAAACCCGCTAACTCAATCCACTAGTAAGCCTTTCGCCTCGATTATCCAACACATAACGACTTGAATCTTGCCAAAACAGCTTCATACCATAATATAAACTACAGAAAACTATTCGAAACAATAAAGTTACGATCTTTAAAAAGAAAAAAAAAGTCAACTAAAAAAGCTAACCCGCGCCCGCATCTCGGAACCTGACAAAAATTATAAAATCCGAACACCCATTCTATAACGAGTCCTCCAACCATACATGAATTACTCAAATCCGACCTCAAATCGCCTTTCAAAACCCTAAAATTTAGCCTAATAAATTTCCTCAATTTTTCCCCAAATTTCCAACTCAAGACACTAATCAAATGATGAAAATAACAACGGATTCATTTAATATAGCCAAAGCCGTGTTAGATTCACTTACCCCGATGAATTTCTTGAAAACCCACGAAACATCGCCACAAACCAAGCTCTCTAGGTCCAAAAATTAATAATGAAATCAAGACCTCGAAGGTCTCTATTTCTGCCTAGTGAAGTCGCATCTGCGAAACCACGGCCGCATCTGCGGCTCTGCACCTGTGAAATTTCCATTGCAGGTGCGCTTCTCACTAAGCCCAACATCCTCCGCTTCTGCGGACTAAAACCGCATCTGCGGACACAGGAACATTTCTGCGTACTCGCCCCTATGGGGAACGCCTGCTTATACATCAATTGACCTAGATGGCCCAGTCCGCATCTGCGACTAGTTCCACCGCACCTGCAGACTTGCAGATGCGGATACCACCTCCCACCTATGAATCCAAGCCTGAGCAATCCATTCTACTTTTGCACTCCATCACTCGCATTTGCATGTCTGCACCTACGGCCAAACCCTCTGCAGGTGCGATGACACTAGAACAGTAGTGCTTCAGAAATGCACAAGTTCAAAATTTGTTCTGGATTCAATATGAATCATACATGGGGCCCCCGGGACCCTGTCCGAATATACAAACAAGTTCCAAAATACATAGCGAACCTATTCGAGGCCAAAAATCCCATCAAACAACACCTTTCTACGAATCGCAACCCAATTGAAACTATGAACTTCTGAATTCCAAAACTAATGTTGATTCATGCCAAAACAATTCTGATTGACTTCAAATTTTGCATACAAGTCATAAATGACACGACGGACCAGTTCTAACTTCCGGAATCATAATTCAACCACGATATTAATTAAGTTAACTCCTGGTCAAACTTTCCAAGCTTCCAAACCTTCTACTTTCTAACTTTCGCCAATTCAAGCTGAAATGACTTACGGACTGTGAAATCAACATCTGGACACACTTTATTGTCAAAAATCACCATACTAGTGGAACCGTCAAAACTCCATTTTGGAGTTGCCTATTCAAAAGTCAAACTATGCTCAACTCTAATTAAATGATGAAAATAACAATGGATTCGAGTAATATAGCAAAAATCGAGTTAGAATCACTTACCCTAATGAATTTCTTAAATAACCCATGAAACATCGCTACAAATCGAGCTCTCTAGGTCTAAAATTAATAATGAAATCAAACCCTCGAAGTCTCTATTTCTGCCTAGTGACGTCGCATCTGCGAACCCACAGCCGTATCTGCGGCTGCACCTGTGGAATTTCCATCGCAGGTGCGCTTCTCACTAAGCCCAGCATTCTCCACTTATGCGGACATGGGAGCGCTTCTTCACGCTCGCTCCTATGGGCAACACCCACTTTTGTGAAAATTGACCTAGTTGGCCCAATACATATCTGCGACCAGTTCCTCTACACCTACGATGCCGAAACCACCTCGCACATGCGAATCCAGGCATGGGCAGTTCTTTCTGCTTCTCGCTCCATCACTCAGATTTGCGTGTCCTCACCTGCGGCCAAACCCTCTGCAGGTGCTATGACAGCAGAACAGCAACGCCGAAGTTCAAAATTTGTTCCAGATTCAATTCCAACCACATCTCGAGGCCCCCGAGACCCCGTCCGAATATACTAATAAGTTCCAAAACACATAACATACCTACTAGAGGCCCAAAAACACATCAAACAACACCAGTTTTACGAGTTATAATCCAATTCAAGCCTATTGAAACTATGAACTTCCGAATTCCAAAACTAATGTCGATTCATACCAAAATAACTCTGATTGACCTCAAGTTTGGCACATAAGTCATAAATGACATGACAGACCTATTCCAACTTTCATAATCGGAATCCGACCTCGATATCAATAATGTCAACTCTACGTCAAACTTTTCAACCTTTCAAACCTTCAATTTTCTAACTTTCGCTAACTCAAGCCGAAACGACCTACAGACATCCAAATAGACATCCGGACACACTTTTAAGTCCAAAATCTCCATGCGGAACTATTGGAACCGTCAAAACTCCATTTCGGAGTCGTCTACACAACGTCAAACTACGGTCAACTCTTTCAACTTAACCCTCCAACTTAGGGGCTATGTGTCCCATTCCGCTCCGAAACTAACCCAAAACCAAAACCAAACACCTCAAAAGTCACATTTCCCTAATATAACATATGAATGCCCTCCTTCAATTTCACCAACAATGGATCATCATATTGTTTCTCCTTGGCTTCTACTACAGATGATGACTTATCCCCATCATGCATAACTACCCCACCTTCGCTAGAGTCTAGAAGCCGAACTCACAAACTAGCAAACTACTAAACCTCCTTGGCTAACGGCCTTTGGTATGCCTCCAAGTGTGCCAAATTGCCTACAGATTTCTGGCTAAAAGCATCTGCCACAACATTTGCCTCAAATTCAATTCCTTTTACTTGAAAATATATTAAAGGCTCTTATGGTCCGTGAATATGTCAACATGGACCCCAAACAAATAATGACGCCAAATATTAAATGCAAATACCATCGCCGCAAGCTCTAAGTCATGTGTTGATAATTCCTCTCATGATTCTGGAGTTGCCTAGAAGCATAAGCGATCACCTTGTCATGTTGCATGAATACACACCCAAGTCCGATCCTTAAAGCATCATAATATACCAAAAACCCATATGTACCCTCGGGTAAGGTCAACACTGGTGTCGTAGTCAATCTTGACTTCAACTCTTGGATGCTCTTTTCACAAGCATCTAGCCATTGGAACTTAACTGCCTTCTGCGTCAATTAAGTCAAATGAGAGGCACGAGTAAAGAACCCCTCCACAAACCTCCAATAATACCAGCTAAGCCCAAGAAACTACGAATCTCCATTGGAGTTATAGGTCTAGGCCAATTCTTCACATCTGTGATCTTCTGCGGATCAACCTTGATCCCCACACTAGAGACGACATGACCTAAGAAAGTGATAGATTCAATACAAAATTCACACTTCAAAAACATTGTATACAATTTGTATTGAATAAGAGTTTTAAAAATTGCCCTAAGATGATCGGCATGGTCCTACTGTAAGCCCCGTTTCCACCTAGGAATTTAGAGTTTTGGGTAGGACTTTTTGGGTTGTAGAATGCATTGAAAAGTTAGTGGAATTGTTGGCAGAAGAAGGCGATTTAGCGGTAAAGTTCACGATCGCATAACCATTTTGTGGGCCCCATAATCGTCCGGAGTTGAGCAAAAAAATTGTTGAAATTTTGAAGGTTGTTTTGCGGTCTATTATGCGATCGTATAATCATTTTACGATGGCATAATGAATTTTGGAGGGTGATTCTACGGTCCATTTCGTGGCCGCATAACAGGTCTGCAGGCTGCTGACCTGCCGCAGACTAGTCCAGGCCAGTCCAATTTTTGGAATTATTTCTGCGGCCCATAAAATGGGCCGCATATCTGTTCTGCAGTCCACTCTGCAACCGCAGAGTTGTGTTCGGAGGGTCCATTTTCTATTTTTATAACCTGACTCCATTTCTTATAAAACTCCTTTGCGGTTATTTTGGCTGGGTTAAACGCATATTTTAGAGACAGGGGAGTGCATTAAGAGAGAGGAAGGATCCCCAAGTGCTTTGATCATCAATCATTTCCCCAATCATGAAGATTCAAGAAAATCACTCACTAAACAATCATCTATCTGGATAAGTCATTCTCCCAAGTTTTCAGGAAAGAAGTTGTGGGTATAAGTATGTTGTGGGGTTGGAGATAGGCCATGCATGTGACAATAGGTGGTAGTATGTGGGGTTGTTGAATTATTTTGGGTAGTTTCTTGTTGAAATTGGTTAAGGGAGGAAGGGATTACCATTGTAGAGCTTTGTAGTCGATTTTGCATTATAGGTGCTTGAGAAAATTCACAAGAGAGTTATATCATGAGAATCCTTCTAATTATTATTCGATTTTTTACTATCTTCCTATAGATTGATATTGCTAGAAGTGTTGGGAAATTGTATTAATCTAACTAAAGCTCAAGAAAGGTATGTTGGCTAATCTTTTCTATTAGAATTGAATTTTATGATGTTCACATAAGTTTCAAGTATGGTTGACCCTGGTTCCCTAATTCCCAGGTTCCGAGTTGTTCCTACTAAATTCGAGTATCCCAAGTAAGTGATGTATTGAAAGATGTATATACTCAAAAAGTGTTCCAAACTCTTATCTCATCATGATCCCCTTCGGGAATGTGTTGAAGTGTGATTTTGGTAGTAAAATGTTATAACTTCAATTCATGTTCCAAATGAAAGTTCTGTATGCTCAACTAGGAAAGAAAACCGAATGTGCTCAAGTCTCATATTGCTCATATACATATCAAATCTCTATTTCCAAATGCCCTTATTGTTGATGAACTATGACAATGTTTTGAAGTGAAAGAAGTGAGAGCGAGATATAAAATGTGGCCATGGTTATTGTAACTAGAGCGTATGATTTGAATTTGCATTTCAATCGTACCCACCACGATCTTCTTTGCAAGAATTTTCAATGTGTTTTGAGTCCTTATTTACCCATGAGTTGAAACTATGCATTTCCTTTTTTTAAAAGTCTTTCAAAAAGAAATGGTGTATTACTCGTTTATGATTTTAACTTGTGTTGCGATTGCAAGTCATTTGCTCCATATTTTGGAAAGAAATCTATTGTATTTAAAGACTTCATTACTAATGAACTTAAGGTTATCATTTATGGAATATTCTATGTGTTAATGTCTACGATGATTATCCTTGAAAGTAAAGAAATGAAAATGTGGAATATATAAAGCCATCGTTCCATGAATGAAGAATCATATGTATGGCCGGGAGAGCCAATGAGATAACGATGTTGTGAGTGGTTAAAAGTACTAGTGAAGTGATATATTGTGTGAAAGGTTATTAGGTGAATCTGTTTTTATTTCTATTTCCTTTGTGTGCAAAAAAAAAATATTTTTGGAAGTATTGTTAGTGAGCCGAGGAAGGGTGGGTTGTAAGGCCCACACCCAAAACTACACGTGCTGGTGTAGGAGTGGATTCTGATTATTCCCCTTAATTGGTATGAGATTTATGTATTGATATTATTCTCCTTGATTGGGATGAGATTGGTGATAGCCTTTGATTGAAAGTCGACCCACACGGCATATGTGGGAAGGCGTCCTAGCCGATCGGGTGGAGATCGGACGCCATGTTGCATGGTGGTTCCTACTCTTGGTAACACCTTTTCTTTCGCATCACATGTAAATCCACATTAATCATGGAAAATGTCCAAGCCGATCGGTCGTGATTGAACTCCGTGCTAGATACGGTGGTATATCGGTGCTAACGCCTAACCCAAAAAAATATTATCTTCGTATTTTGAAAAATATTATGTTCTAAGATGGAATTTGGATATCATTGATTGTTACATGTTGCTTCCATGGCTTTCCCCTTCTTATATTAGCATTCTATTTCGAAAGAGTTATTTAGCTCCACATACTAGTACTATTCCACATGTACTAACATCCCTTTTGCCGGGAGCACTGCAACTTCAATGGATGTAGGTGGTTCATCATCAGGCTGCTATGATCCTCGTTAGCAGTTACTCTCTATTCAGTAGGTTTTGGTGAGCCCTACTCTATTTCGGGCTTGATCGCCGGCACTTCCATACTACTCTTTCTGTTGTACTTAGGGGCTCCGTAGACATGTTGCGGGTGGTGTTCGATATTTTGCAATGAATCAGAAGTGTTGGTATTTGTCAAACATGTATTTCCCTCGAAGTTACGAACTTGTAATAATTTGGAAATTGTAAAATGAATATCTATTGTGTAATGGAAAAGAATGTGGAGAACATGACTCTTCTCATGTATATTTCTTGCGACTAATTCTTAAATTGTTCATGGGTAAGGTTGGGTAGAAGGCATCAAGTAGGCTTACTTGACCGTGGTATCTCGGTTGATCACCGGTCGCGCTCCCCGAGGTCGGGGAATGACACCTCCCGACTTCGCGAATACACAAGGATGTCGTTAATGAACATTATCACGAAAAAGTCGAAGAATGGCTTGAAGACTCGGTTCATAAGATCTATGAAAGCTACCGGGGAATTCGTTTGCCCAAAAGACCTTACCAGAATTTCAAAGTGCCATATCGAGTCTGAAAAGTTGTTTCCGAAATATCCTGCTCCTTGATCTTCAATTGGTGATACCATGATCTTAAGTTAGTCTTGCAGAAGTATTTAGTACCTCGCAACTGATCAAACAAGTCATCTATCCTTTGCAGTGGGTACTTGTTCTTGATTGTGACCTTGTTGAGCTGCTGATAGTCAATACACATTCTTAGTGACCCATCTTTCTTCCTTACAAAGAGAACCGGTGCGCCTCAAGATGAAACATTTGGCCAGATGAAACCTTTCTCTAGAAAATCCTTCAACTGCTCCTTCAATTCCTTCAATTTTTCCGGAGCCGTTTTGTAGGGTGAAATAGATATAGGTCGCGTGCCTGGTATCACATCGATCCCAAAATCGATCTCCCTATCTGGTGGGATCATAGGAAGCTCGTCTAGAAAGACCTCTGGAAAATTATTCTCAACTAGCACAGACTCAAGTGTCAGTGCCTCAGCCTCAGTGTCCGTGACTCGGACCAAAAAGTAGACACACCCCTTGCTACTCATCTTCGCGGCCTTATGGTAAGAAATAAACCTACCCTTTCGCATATCTTCATCCTCCTTCCACTCAATGACCGGCTCGTTTGGAAATTCAATCCTAACAGTTCTGGTTCGGCAATCAAGCTTGGCATAACATGAGTGAAGCCACTGCATCCCAATTATCATATCAAAATCCACCATCACCAACTCAATGAGATTGGCCGTGGTGTCTCGGTCATGTACCGTGACAATATAATCCCTATAAATCTGTGTGTCCACGATGGACTCTCCTACTGGAGTAGATACAGAGAACGGCTCATGAAGATGTTTCGATTATCACTCGAATTCCATAGCAACATAAGTAGTGATATATGACAAGGTGGAACCGGGATCTATAAGAGTATACACATCATGAGATTGGACAGTCAGTATACATGTGACAACATCTGGAAAAATGAACTCTGGCGACCTCTCATAGCATAGAATCTGTTGGGCCCTCCCGAACACTGTGCGCCACCCGTAGCTACACCATGCCAGCGCGTGCTGGAGTACCTCGAGCTAGAGGAGGTGCCGCTGATGTAGTAGCTGTGAAAAAGGCTGGCTACACCATACCCCTACCAACACTCTAACGAGATGGACCATAATCTCTATTAATATGACCTCTAAAACTGCACTCGTAGCATATGGATAGGTCAATGTAGAAGACCGCTGAGTGCATCTTCCCACAACTAGGGCATGGGGGCCTCCGTTTTGGCTGAAATCTCCCACCAAGCTGACCTGGCAGCTAAGATCCCCTGTTGCTCTAGTAAGGCCTGAAATGACTCCACTGTTACTGAGTTGGCCGTGATGGAGGTGCACTGACTGAAGACTGAGCAAAGGAATATGATGGCCCCGACGACCCTCCCCTGAATGCCGACCTTCCACCACTACCACCACTAGAAGAACCATAAAACATGCCTACTTACCGTGTCTTTTCGTCACCCTTTCGATCCATTATATTATTCAACTTTTGGGCCTTCGTGGCTTGAGAAAACGCCAACATCTTACCATAATTCATAACATAGCTCAAGGCGACCGTAGCGGCCTCGTTGATAACCAAAGGGCTAAGGCCATATACAAATCTATGAACCCTAGCCTCTATAGCGGGCATCATGTAAGCAGCATCCTTGGAAAGATCCGCCAAACGTATATGGTAGTCTCGTACACTCATACTACCCTGCTTCAAGTTCTTAAACTCTACGGCATGGGCTTCCTTAGGCTCAACAGGCAAGAAATGATAAATTAAATCATCCGCAAACTCACTCCACTTTGCTGGAGGACTCCCCTCCTCGTGAGACTCCTCCCACAACTCAAATCATGAGTATGCCACCTCTTTAAGTCGGTAGGAGGCCAATTCCACAGCATTTGTCTCAATGAAATGCATCACATAAAGGGTCTAGTGCATCTCACTAATAAATGCCTGGGGGTCCTCCTCGGCCTTAGTACATGTGGATACTGGAGATCCTATTGAAGAAATCCGTTCACCCTTGAACCAGCCGAATCCCCTTGCTGGCTGGAGGAAGTAGGTGTTGCATACAATCTTTGGGCCTAGGAAGCCACTACCTGAGTCAACATCTGTATGACTCCCCAAAGGTCCACATTGAAAACACTAGACTGGAAGTCGAGGCTAGAAGTGGGACTAGAATATCAACTGATGGAGGAGTAGTAGAATCAAGCGGTGTTGTGATTGGGGGAATATCTTCACCCCTCGGGTGCTCACCTGCTACATCAGGTATATTATCATCAGCCACTTCTGGGGTGGCATTAGCCCTTTGGCCACTCCTTGCCATCTTCTTAGGTGTCATGTGCTGAAAATTAGAACAAGCACAAGCTAAAACAAAAAGGGACAGTCTTATAACTAAGATCTATTGCATGACCTAGAATAACAAAGGAAGACAGCTCTAAGACGTCCTAGGACACTTTTAAAACATTAGGCTCAGATACCAATCATGTCACGCCCCAACCTCGTGAGCGCCACCGGCGCTCAACCGAGTTACCCCAGTCAAGAACGCCTTCTTGATGCCTTCTACCTATCTTACCCATGTATAGTGCAAGGATGAATATCAAGGAGTAGACAATGCAAGAACAACATGTACAACACCCATTTCATTACTTATAGAAACTTCATTTACGACTTCCAAAATATTACATATTCATAGTTTAAAAGTAGAAAAATGTTTGACAATTACAACATTTCTAGTTTGTCCTTCCCAACCCAAAATACAACCCGCAACATGTTTATGGAGTCTCTAAGAGAACATGAGTACCATATGGTAGTGCTGGGGCAAGGCCCCAGCTATTCCTCAAAAGTAAATGTACGTAAATACAATACAACATTTGGGCCCTGGAATAGCAGAGGGCTCACTAAAATCTGCTAAGAAGAGGGTATGATGCTATCAACGGTCACTGCCACCTGCTGAGGAACCACCTACATCCATTACAGAGGTAGTTCCCCCGGCCAAATCAACCTAGGAACCTCTGTAATGGATGTAGGTGGTTCCTCTAAATCCATATCCGGGCATACGCCTATGTCCAAAATCACCATACAAACCTATGGAAACCTTTAAATCACGAACTACGATCATAAACATCAAAGTCAAACATTGGTCAAATATTCTTACTTAAAGCTTCCAAATTGAGAATTTACTCTTTCGAATACCAAAAATAAAATCTAACCATGCATGAAAGTCGTAATAAACAACAACAACAACAACATACCCAGTATATTCCCCAAGTGAGGAAAGTCGTATTATATCAAATTGAAACTACTCAAAGTTCCAAACCACCAGACGGAATGCTAGCACTCAAAATGACTAGTCGGATCATTACATTCTCCCCCACTTAAACATATGTTCATCCTTGAACATGCCAAGGGTTGTTCCAAAGCCATCAAATCACTGTGTAAGCTCCCCACATACATACCCATCAATGCTCTCATGCCACCTCGATCCATATAAGTCCATAACACAATCCAATAGAAGATTCTTCTTTCAACCTTTGTCCAAGAGCCTTAAAACTAAATTCCAACATCCAAAATTCCCTATAAGTCCTGATTCTTGCATATATACGTTATTTCGATCATAACTAGCTGCATCAAGTCATAAATATATTCATAAGATATAGCCAAACAAAGTGTCACGCCTCGACCTAGGGGAGCGGGACAAGCGCTCAATCGAGGTATACCAGTCAAGCAAGCCTTCTCGATGCCCACTATCTACCCTTTTCCATGAATGATTTATGAAGTAATAACTCATTGAGCTTAGCCAAGATTATTTATAAGGGAAAACATCCAATGTTGATCTTTCGTTACTTAAGAAATTTCACTAATAGCTAACACAACATTATAAGTTATTTTAAAATTCTTTAAGTCGAACTGAAATGATATACAACATATCGAATCCCCAATACATGACAAACACTGAATCTACATAGCCTCTAAAGTGAAATGAGAAATTAAAGAAATAATGGTAAATAGGCCCCAGTTATACCTCAAAACAATGTGCAAGGATCAATACAACACGAGAGCCCCGATACATAGTAGGGATCACCAAAAAACAGCTGAAGGAAGGTCCACTCTTGTATGGAATATATGCTGCCTACTGGAGTATCACCTGCATCCATTAAAGATGCAGCGTCCCCGGCAAAAAAAGACGTTAGTACATGTGGAATAGTATTACTATGTATAGCGGACAGAACAATGTATAAATATACGGTAGCTCAAAGAGAGGTAAATGAAATACGTCTTTTTTTTTTTTAATTCACTAGGCTATTTGCCTAGTGTAGATTTTTATAAATATAATCCAAAAATACAAAGGTGGAGGGGGCATATACCTTACCTCCATGTTACAAAATGTGTACATATGATGATCAAATGTGCCTAGGTAGTCGGGGGGAGTTAGACCTATAGTGATGTTATGACTTTCTATCTTAGATCGATAGTCAGTCATATTTACAAAAAAGATGGGTAGTGAATCTAGGTCTATTATACACAAAATTACATGTATTTCTAATTCTATCAATTGGGTGCTTCTTCTAGTACAAAAAGTTCTGCCTTTAGCAAAAGGATGGGTTGTTCTGAGGAGTATATTATATGACCACCGAAAGTGTTCTTCAATTTTTCTTTGACTTTTGGAAGGAAAGCATAATTGAAGATAACTGTCAAGGTTGGTCCATATAATATCTATCTTGCATTGATGTTCTTTAGTGCTTGTGGAATTGTGGTGGAGTGTATTCTCTGTCCATGAGTATGTGCCCTTTTATTTGCTGCTGTTTATCCTGCTGATCCTTTCCTGCTTTCTGTGAGTTGTCCGCATTCCAAAAGATTGTTTCCAGTGGTGCCTCTCTTGCTGCTTCTCAGGTGATGGCATTGTTGTTTCTTGCTCTGATTTCTTCTTCTGGTAGTTTTTTTTTTCTGACTTTGCTTGTTTAAGCTTTGCTCTTGTGTTGAGTGTTCATTCAACTTACTGCCCTTGTTTGTGTTGCTGATGCCTTGGATGTCTCTGCTGCTGCTGTTTCTTGAGTGGGAGAGAATCTTCTTGTCTTCTGCCTTTTGTGTTGATGTTGATGCTGTTGAGTTGTTGAGAGTGTGGCTGCTGCTTTCTTTAATGATGTTTCCTGTGAGTTATCCTGGTCTCCTCAGTGTTATTCTTGTTGAGTTTCCCCTGTTGCCCTTGTGTGCTTTTGTTTGAAGAAACTGCCTATACAATTCTATCACACCTCCAGGTTGAGCATGGTAACATGCTAATACCATTGGATAGTGCTCTAAAATGGTATAGGTATTATTATCATTCTCGACACTATGTGTAAGTGTAAACAGTATTGTGCTTGTGTGTGGCTGGGATTGATCAACTTCTTCTTTGCAGTATGTCTTTATGTTCCTTGTAAGCTTGAATTCATGAAAAAGGTGTCCTCTAGTAGAATCTGTAGTCCATTTCATTGATTTCTTCCTTCTGTGTCTTAGAACATCTTCTGGTCTCCAACTGAAAGTATATGGGCTTAATGTAGCAACAGTCGACCAGTTGAAGTCATTCTTCTTTCTTGGTTCTATATTTGTTCCTATCTTCTCCTCCCATCCAGTGGAATGAGTACATTGTACTAATACCACCAACTGGAAGTTCGTCGAAGAGTAGGTCATTGATACATTTCCATTTCCTTTGATAGCATTTATTGATATGAGCATGTCCAAGTAGTAAGAACTACTCTGTTCCAGTTCCTTAGTGGTAGTGTGGCCTGGTGCAATAGTTAAGCAATTCAAAGCATTCTTTGTCCTTGATTCTATGCGTATTCCTATCTTCTCCTCCCTTCCAGTGGAATGAGTAACTTGTACTAATACCACCAGCTGGAAGTTCGTCGAAGAGTAGGACATAGATATGTTTTTATTCCCTGCAAAAAAGAAAGCTATGTTAGTGTCCAGTTGTGTCATCCTTTGTATTTTGCTGCTCTTCTGGAGAGTTTTGTGTGTTTTCTGTTGATCAATGTGTTCATTGATGTGCTGCTGGTCAGTGAACTTCCAGGTTTTGTCGTCTATCTGCTGTCTATCCCTTGGATGATCTGCCATTGGTATGAAGCTGGGCAGTAAGGTCCTTATGAGCAGCATGAAACTGAGCAGCATTGTCCAGTCATTTGGCATGAGGCTGAGCAGTAAGGTCCTTATGAGCAGCATGAAACTGAGCAGCATGGTCCTCATGTTGGCAGTAGAAGGATTGTGGCTTTTTTCCTCGACAAAGGTCATCTGCATATCTTCAGTTGCCCATGGCTTTTTGGTAGCTGAATAGCTCCTTTCCTTATTGCTTCTTTGATGACAGTTAAGAGGTTGTGCAGTAAGCCCTTTATGTCTAATTAGCATCGGCATTACATGTTCCTGTAAAGCAATAGAAGTTAGCAAGCTGTTGTTCCTCCCAGAGAGATGTCTTTCCAGTGACTCCAGGCAGTGTTGCCTTCCCAGTATATGCCTCAATGATGTTTCTGATGATATGGCCTGGATGGAGGAAAATCCAAGTGCTCTAATTGCTCGAGGTATATTGCAAGAAAATCCCTTTGGCTGTAGCTGTTGCTTTGATCTGAAAATTAGCTGCTGCTTTTCTTTTTTGGTGCTTGCTTGTTGCCCAGAGATAAGTCTGCTGCCCAAAACCAGTACATCAGCAACAGTTTTGTTATTATAAGTGGTCCTGCAAAACAGAAAGTTGTTATTTCTAACTAGCAGATAGTTATCTGTCATTTCCATTTCCTGTTCCTTGCTACTTGCCACAGAAACTTGCAAACAACATTGAATGTGTTTCTGGTGATTATGGAAGGCAGGAGTCCAGTATCCTAAGTTGATGAAAACAGTCAAAGGTGCTGCTTCAGTTGTTGCCAGAAAGCATACTGTACAGTCATGCTGTTTGATGTTCCTCTGTGATGTTTCAGTGTTGTTTCCATATCCCTGCACAAGTAACAGATTAATTAGAAAGGGTAGCTGTATCATGTTGTGTATCAGTGTCACCTTATTATTTTCACTCTTAGGTAGGGGCATTGTAGCTTGTCTGTATTCAGGATTCTTCTGCCAATTGAGTCAAGTTGATTGAAATGATGGCATTCAATTCTTCCAAAGTTAAGAGCATAGTTGGCAATGTGATTCGCAAGCTTATTGCCTTCCCTGTAAGTGTGTGTTATCCTCAGTTCTAAAGAGTCTTTGAGGTGAAGAA
>MCJB01001171.1:0-16205 GCA_002018475.1 Nicotiana obtusifolia | reverse complement strand
TTTGTTATAAAGTTTGGTATAGTCGGGGCCTTGTCTTGACAATGCTTATGGCACTCTTAGAGGCTATTGTGGACACTGTATTCTGGGTTTTTGTTTTGTAGCTTTCAGTTTCCAGCCCATAGGCTTGGCATGTATATATGTGTAGGCATGTATGTCTCCAATCGTGGCCTCATCGGCTAGCTAGTACTTTATTTCTTTGGCTCTTCTACCTTTGTTTATATGGCTATTTGTTATTCAGGGCATGACCTTAATGGTCCAGGCTTAGTATTTCAGACGTTGTGCTGCCCGATCTGTTGGCCCCCAGTTTAATTAGCTAGTATGTTTAGTGGCTAACTCGATAGAATACAATATCGAGTGCCAGTCGTGCCTCCCCTAGTTCGGGGCGTGACATATCCCCCTGTAGCAACCATTCGAACTGCCTACGCAGCTCCTCCCTGCGAGACTGCGGCACATACTTCTCCAAGAAGAGAGCGGAGAATTGTTGCCAAGTAAGGGGCGCTGCATCGACCGACCTACGCCTCTCATACGCCTCCTACCAATTAAAGGCAGCTCCCGTAAACTGAAAGGTGGTAAATGCCACAACACTAGACTCAAGAATCCCGGCTGTCCAGAGCATTCGCTGACACTTGTCAAGAAAACCCTGGGCATCCTCGCCCTCAGCACCACTGAATGACGGAGGCTGGAGTCTGCCAAACCTCTCAAGACGACGTTGCTCATCATCTGGCATAACTGGTACTATGTATTCTTGGGTTGGTGCAACCGGCTGGGCTGGAGGTGGCCCCGGCATCTGAAGTCCCTGCACTACCTGCTCAGGTGTAGGGGCAACTGGAGTCTGATTGCCTCCCCCGGCCTGTGAAGTGGTTGTGGCTGTGGTGGCTGAAACCGCTTGAGCCAGGCCAGTGCAAACAGATAATATCTGGGCCAAGGTCTCCTGAAGACCTGGAATAGCGATAGACACAGCTGGTGCCTGAACTGGTGCTGCTGGAGCCTGTTCCTAAGCTGGGGCAGCTGGTGGATCAACAGATGCTGCCCTCGCCGCTCTGCCTCTACCACGACCACGACCACGTCCATGGCCTCTGGTGGCCTCAGTGGGTGGTACTGGTGGTCGTCCACCTCGTCTGGTAGTCCGCGGCCTCACCATCTGTGAGAAGACAGGATAGCAGAAGTTTTAGTACTCGGATCAACAAGTTCGCACGATAAGAATTTCAAGAATATGGAATTTTCCTAAAAAGGTTCTGCAGCCTCTCGAAGATAAGTACAGACGTCTCCGTACCGATCCGCGAGACTCTACTAAACCCGCTCATGACTCGTGAGACCTATGCAACCTAGGCTCTGATACCAAGCTGTCACGACCCAAAATCCCAACCATGATCGTGATGGCGCCTCTCATGAAGACAAGGCCAGCCAATTAAAATTAAACTTCGTTCAAACAGTTAAACAATACGAAAATAATATAAGTACGATTTAATAACGGTAATTTACGGAAAAATATAGTGAAACTTCCCGACTACATCCCGAACCGGGTGTCACAAAGTCATGAGCAACTAATGAAAGTCCTAATACTAAGATTGCTATTACAATATCCTTGGCACAATTGTTTGAAGATACTGGAAATAACAAGATAAAAGAGATACGGGGCTGCGGACGCCAACAGCTACCTCGTAATCTCTGAATCACCGCCCTGACAGTAGTAGTCAATATCTCGGAGCGGAACCGGTAACGCCTGAATCTGCACACATGATGCAGAGAGTAATGTGAGTACTTCCAACTCAGTGAGTAATACATATAAATAATGACTGAAAGTAAGAAAACACATAAGTCATAAAGCAATCCACGACGAAACAGTGAAAGCACGTAATTATTTTAAGCAAATAACGTGAAGTAAATGGAAACAACATCAACACAACAAAAATACAATGCACAACATGACTCTCGTGGCGGCGTGCCACCCGATCCCTGGGTACCCGGCACTCACTGTGGGGGGTTCAGTGGCGCAATATCTCGTGACGACGTGTCACCCGATCCATTTATATCATATCCATGGCGGCGTGCCACCCGATCCCATTAAAATCATTTGAAAATATCATTTAAGTTTCAAAATTGAGTTCATGAAATGAATCAATTCAGTAACAAATACCCCTGAAGGGTTCACATAACCGGCGAGATACCCAAATACGATTTAGTAAACAATGACAAATACCCCTGAAGGGTTTACATAACCGGCGAGATGCCCAAATATGATGATATCAATAAGTTTCAATCAATTACGTAGTAAAATCATCAATCGGGATGGACCAAGTCACAATCCCCAGTAGTAAACGACACAGTATAGCACTACAATGTGCAAATTCCAGGGTTTCGAACCCTCAGGACATCATTTACAAGCATTACTCACCTCAATCCGGCTAAATCCTTAGCCCACGACGCCCTTGACCTTGGAATTGGTCTCCACGTGCGTCGAATCTATCCAATTCAAACAATTACGTCACAATATGTGGAGGGAACAAAGCCCACGCGAAAAAAATCAAAATTACTATGAAATCCCGAAATTACCAAAACTCGAGCCCCGGGCCCACTTCTCGAAATTCAGTAATTTTCACCTCAACGGGTCCCTTATCTCATCACGAGTTCAACCATATAAGATTTATTAAATTCCAACATCGGCTCGACCTCTAAGTCTCAAAATACAAGCTTAGGGTCTTCCACCGTTTTCCCAACTTAAATCACCAGTAAAAATGCTAAAAACAACTATAATCTTATGTAAATATTTCAAAAGTAAGTTAGGAATACTTACCCCGATGTTTTCCTTAAAAACCCTCTAAGAATTTCTTCAAAACTTGCTTCAATCCGAGTTCAATAGCCCTAAGTATGCTTGAGGTGACCACAACTCCTCCCTTTAGAATTTATCCAAGAAAATCTCCTTTTTTTTTTAGCAAGAAAATCTCCTTTGGATGTAGTTTTGAGGTTGATTTGTTGTGATTCTATGGTGTTTCTCTTCGTGGGTAACGGAAATGGGTTTTGTATGGCAAAATGGGCACTGAGTTCTATTTATAGAGTGGCTAAAAATCGAGTTAAAACACCCTTATGCGATCGCATACCTGTCGCATAACAGGTATGCGATTCGCATATTTGACGTAGCCATCGCGAAGATAGCCCTAGCCTTCACCGCGAAATCAACACAAAGCGAGGTCTGCGGTTCGCATTTCATGGTTTGCGATCGCATTCCCGTCGCATTCCTGACGTAGATTTTTGTCCAAGTTTCTGTCTCAGCATGCGATCTCCACTGCCAAATATGCGGTTCGCATTTCAGGTTTGCGGTTCGCATTCTGGCCGCATTTTGGTCGCGAATCTTGCCCAGATTTCTGCTTGTTATTGCGACTTCACTGTGAGATATGCGATCCGCATTTGAGATATGCGGTCCGCATTCTCACCTGGTTTTTCTGCAACTTATGCTTTTCCAACGGTGGTTTAATCCGTTTAACCACCCAAAACCCACCCAGGCCTTTGGAACCTCAACTAAACATGCCAACATATCCCATAACTTTATTTAAACTTGTTCCGACCTTCAGAACGCTCAAATCAACATCACAACATCAAATTCGCATCGGATTCAAGCCTAAGGATTTCAAAATCTTCTAAATCGCTCTTTTGATCTAAACCCAACCAAACCACGTCTGAATGACCTGAAATTTTGCACACAAGTCATCAATTACGTATCGAAGATACAACAACTTTCGGAATTCCATTCCGACCCTCGGATCAAAATCTCGCCTATCAACCGGAAATCGCCAAAATTCTAACTTCACCAATTCAAGCCTAATTCTACATCGGACCTCTAAAACAAATTCCAACCACACTCCTGAGTCATAATCATCTTCCGAAACTAACTGAACCATCGGGATTCACATCCGAACCCTCTAACTCATAAGTCAACATTCGGTTGACTTTTCCAACTTAGCCTTTCTTAAATAGACTAAGTGTCTCATTTCTTACCAAATTCACTCCGAACGCAAACTACTCAACTCGATCACATAATACACGGATACGAAGCGTAAATGAAGTAGTAATGGGGAAGACGGACTGGTAACCCACGAGACGACTGGCCGGGTCGTCATATATATATATATACATATATATATATATATATATATATATGGATGTATGTATGTATGTATGTATGTATTAGATATATAATATATATACTATATCATATTTAAACACAAAATAAATTGCAAAGAAATATTCAAGGAAATGTTTTATATATAGTTTATATGTATTGTTAGAAGAAAGGGACTGGAACCAAACTAACACCAGTTATAGCGGAGATGCCATTTATGAATGGAATTTAGATGGACTGACTGATAGGTAGATTAGCATATTAGTTCATAGAATGATGATGTATTCCACTATTTGTAAAGCCACTAGTGAAAGGAATACTGATCAGAATGATTATAGCAGGATTTACCAGTCAGATTAGAGGGTGGTGGAACAATTTCTTATCGATAGCCGATAAAACGACTATTACGGAAGCTACTACAGCAGAACCTGGATTTGATAATATAGGACGACCTCTGTTACCAAATAGGTCAGATGCTGTTTATACCTTAGTTTTAACCATTATTGAACATTTTAGTGGTAGATTTACCAATATGTACGAAAATATTCGTACTATGTTAAATAGCCTTAAGTGTAAACACTTAGGTGAATTTAGGTGGTATAAAGATACCTTCCTCAGTAGGGTTATGGATTTACCCGAAAGTAATGCTGACCATTGGAAGGCAAAGTTTATAGATGGTTTGCCTTATTTATTTGCAGAAAGAGTGAGAAAAAATCTTAGAGGTAATACCGCTCAAATTCCTTATAATACCTATACTTATGGCAAACTGATAGGAGTTTGCACCCAGGAAGGTCTTAACCTTTGCAACGAGCTGAAATTAAAACAGCAAATTAAGAAGCAAAGGCTAAGAACCCAGTTAGGAGATTTTTGCCAACAATTCAGCATGGGAGAAATATCTTCTCATAGAAAAAAGCGTAGAGATACTACAAAAAAGACTTACCATAGAAAGGGTAAGAAATATCGTTATAGAACGAAAGATGAGCGAGAAACGAGAAAGAAATTTCGCAAGGAAAATCGATTTGTTAAGAACAGATCGAAGAGAGATTTGAAAGATATCAAGTGCTACAAATGTGGTAGATTTGGTCATATAGCCCCAAATTACAAAAGGGATAAGCTGAAAGCTTTAGCACTAGAATTAGACGATAAGTCTAGAGACCAGATTCTTAAGGTTATAGATGAAACCTCAGGAGAATACTACGATAGTAATTCTTCCATTAGCCACGATTCTGAGAATTCTTTAAATTTGCTTGATAGTGATAATACTGATTCTGATAACTGTGATAATTGCGATCAGAATAATTGTTCTTGTGATACCATGGATTTTTATAAACTGCAATCTCAATTTCAAGATTTTGATATCAAACCTATTACTTATGATAATATTTTGGACTTATTAAAGAAAGTCACTGATAATAATCTTCGAGAAAAGATTATTAGTATGGCTTTCACTTCTTCAAATTCGGCAGAAAAGCCATTTCAAAAGAAACGTGATATACTTGAAGAAGCTCCCTATTCTTTTGCAGAAGTTCAAAGAAGACTTTTAGTAAAGAATGAGCCAAAGATTTCCGGTTATAATTCTTCAATGGATGATCTAAAAATTGAAATAGAAAAATTAAAAAATGAGATTAAATCTCTAAAACAAAATCAGATGATTTTAGATCACCGAGTTACTCAGATAGAAAACTCTTCTTCAAAAGAATTGCTTGTTGATAACAAGAAAAAGGGGATTTTGATACCTGAAAATGATTTGGAAGAAATTTCTGAATTTTCTAAACAAATTATTCTAAATCCCAAACATGATATGTTTCTTGGAATGATGCAATTAGTTACTGCTCACAAATGGTATGTGAAATGTACTATTTTGATTGATAATGATTTTTCCGTAACTGAAACTGCTTTAATAGATAGCGTGCAGATATTTTTTGTATTCAAGAAGGTTTAATTCCAACCCGGTATTTTCATAAGACTTCTTATAATGTCAAGTCGGCATCCGGTGATAAGATGAAAATAGAATACAAATTACCCAATGCTTACATTTGTCAACAAAAGGTTTGTATTCCTCATTTCTTCATCTTAGTGAAGGACCAATTATATCCTCCTATTATACTAGGAACGCCCTTTATAAGGGCCATTTACCCATTTACTAGAGTAGATGAAAAGGGATTTGATGCTGTTTACAACAATAGAAAAATCTCTTTCAGTTTTATTACTGATCCAGTTACGCGTGATATCAATGCTTTGATTAATATGAAGCATAGTCATATGAAATACTTGCAATATGAAATTTACAGCATGACAATAGCTGATACATTAAATTCAGCTAAAGTTCAAGAAAAGATCAAATTGATCTCTGAACAATTTGCTGTTTCTATATGTGCTGATCATCCAAGTGCTTTTTGGGATAGGAAAAAGCATGTGGTCTCACTCCCTTATGAAGACTCTTTTTCTGAAGAAAATATTCCAACGAAATTAAGGCTCTGTCAAATGAACTCAGGATTAGTAGAGTTCTGCAAAAAGGAAATTGACAGTTTATTACAGAAAGGTTTAATAAAACCTTCTCGATCACCTTGGTCATGTACAACTTTTTATGTTAATAATGCTGCTGAAAAGGAATGAAGAGTTCCTAGATTAGTTATAAATTACAAGCCTTTAAATAAGGTTTTAAAATGGATTAGATACCCGATCCCTAATAAAAAGGATCTACTTTCTAGATTATATGATGCCAATATATTTTCGAAATTTGATTTAAAATCAGGATATTGGCAGATTCAGTTATTTAAGGAACATACTTATAAAACTGCTTTTAATGTTCCTTTTGGGCAATATGAGTGGAATGTGATGCCCTCTGGTTTGAAAAACGCCCCTTCAAAATTTCAAAAAATTATGAATGATATTTTTAATCCTTATATGGATTTTATTATTGTTTATATAGACGATATTTTAATTTATTCAAAAACTTTAGAATTGCATTATAAGCATTTAAACATTTTAAAGAAAATTGTCATTCAAAATGGTTTAGTTATATCAAAACCAAAAATGAGTTTATTTCAAACTAATATTCGCTTTCTTGGCCATCATATTTGCCAAGGCAAGATTACGCCTATTAAGTGAGCTATAGATGTTGCATCAAAATTTTCTGATATAATTACTGATAGAACTCAGCTTCAAAGATTTCTTGATAGCTTAAATTACATATCTTCTTTTTATAAAAATATGTCTCGATATCTTGCTCCTTTATATGATAGGTTAAAAAAAGATTATAAATCTCCTTGGACTGAGTCATACGGAGATTGTTAAACAGGCAAAGACGAAAGTTGCTATCCTTCTATGTTTAGCCTTAGCTAATCCTTTATGGAATAAGATTATAGAAACAGATGCTTCTAATATTGATTTTGGGGGTATTTTAAAACAGGTCAACCCTCATGACAAAAAAGAGTATCTAATAAGGTACTACTCAGGTAAATTTCAGGATGATTTATATAATCAAAAGTTCTTGATAAGGACTGATGCCCAGGCTGTTAAATTCATGTTTAACAAAGATGTTAAGCATGATGCTTCTAAAATAATATTTGCTAGATGGCAAGCTCAACTAGCATCATTTGATTTTGATATCGAATATAAAAAGGGAATTGATAATTCTCTTCCAGATTTCCTGTCACGGGAATATTTAAATGACTGATAAGATTTTATCTAACTGTAAGATGAGCCAGCAATGGCCATCAAGGTCTTTCTCTAATAGGGGAAGAGGACGAGGAACCTACGACAATTATAGAGGCCGTGGTGGAAGAAGCAGTTATACTACTCCAATCCCAGTTATACAAAAGGGTGGAAAACTACTTATTAATGAGAAGATTTCTCATGAAAGAGGAGAATCTTCCTCTGGCTCAATCAATGTGGAAGATATTCCAAAAACCAAACCCTTTATACGAACAAATACAGGCTTATTTAGCCTCACAAAAAACCTAGCATGGTGATACCTATGCAGCTATGGCAGTCGAAAACTCTGATGATATCAAGAGTTACGAAAAGGTGATGAAAAGGGAAATGATATTTCCTTTAGAAAACCACGATTTACAGTGGAAGGATGAACCTTGGAAGATACTCCAAAGGTATTTAATTGAGAAATTATATTTCCAGAGAAAGTTATACAAAACCCTTTCATACTATGAGAACATTTTGATAAGTTCAGGCAGTGCAGAAATTCAGCACTTTCAGGGTCATACTCCTGAAGCAAATAGTTATAATTTGTCCAAAATAATTATAAAGAAGATTATATCTGCCGAAGAATGGGGAACCTCCAGATGAAGGAACGTCAAGTTATACTTGACAACAAACATTTTAGTTATACTTACTGGGATTATATCCAAGCTTTTTCTAATGTTCTATATTATAATAACAATAGACACAAACATACTTGGTTTATAAAAGTATGTCCCAGAGTATTCTCTAACAAGATACCTAATTGGTTTCTGAATTGGTGGTCATACTACTGTCCGGCAATAGACATATTACCGGTACTATACAGAAAGTTATACAATGAGTGGGTACAACTATCTCCAGATATGGACACTTTATATCGACAAGAACATATATGCTGGCCTGAGAAAATGGGCCAAATTTATTTCTTCTTGGAATTTTCTATTCCATGGATTCATAGATGGGTTCCTGAAGTTGGTTATACTGAAGAAGAGATTCCTTGTTTATATGGTGCATATTTCAACAATTTTTGGGACAAAATGATGAGATGGATCCAAAAATCGATAAAATGCACGGACAAGAGACGGTTGATAATATTAAAAGCGCAATAAAGATTTATAAAGAGAAAGCCAAAGAAGCAATGATAGCGGATGCTTCAATTAAATATATTGCCAGAAAGATTCATTTCCAGCAGAACAATAAGGAACAAATGATAGAAGAATATCTGAAAGATGTTCGTAAAAATCTGCTACAATCAATAGAACAAGTAGCAGATAAATCAGATTGTTCAATGAAAAGTGATACTAGTCATTCTGTTAACGAAGAAGATCACCATAGTAGCATGTTAAACGATGCACAAAAAGAAGAATTAGTAAATGAAGTTGACCTTCAAGATGTTGAGGTCTTTATACAGAAAATGAAAAAACTGGACAAAACAAGAGCTATTGAGTAGTAAGACAAAACAAAAAGAAGACCCCACATGTCATAATCGTGGGACCAACAGACAAACCAAGATGGTAGACCCCACAAATCGTAATCGTGGGATCCAGGACAGTAATAGCAGTCACTATTCACTGATGGGTGAATTGTATGAAATACTGTACGAAGATTCTTTTTTTTATTTTTTATAGATAGAGGCCTTTGCCTCAGATGTAGATTATCGGAAATTTTTTTAGTTTTCTTCTCTCTCTAAGGTTTGCTCTGCCTTCTCTAAAGAAGACAGTTTTATTGTAAAGTTGAAAGTTTAATTTTTGTATAGAGAAAACAAAAATCATCCAAGCTTTGGGCACAACTCTCAGGTACTAATACTTTTATTTTTATTCCTTCTTTATTCTCCGATGGCCAGACTTATAGCCGGCTAAATCCATATCTATGTTGAATACAATACTTCTTAGCTTCTTATTACCGATGAACTAGACTCTATTAAAATCAAGAGACTCTAAATATGAATAGTTAACTTATATTATGTAAAATCTTTAGCTTGGTTCCGAGATGGTGGTACAGTCGTGCTATCTACTGCAAAGTTCAGATTTGCCTTAGTGGCTACGTCTAGCGTCTGGTGATAAGGCCATTTATTTTGAGTTGTTTAAGGCCGTAGAGATCCCAGTAAATCCTTCCGGGTATCCTAGACACATGGTTTGAAGTTATCGCAGTACGTAGTTACTAACAGGCCCCTTGCTCGAATAAAAGGTTTACCATACAGCTAATTATCTACATAATCATAAGGCTAAAGATTCATATCGTAGAATCCCTTAATTTTGATTCTTGTTTGAAGACAAGGATACAATATTGATTGGTCTAGTGACGCCGTGTGGACTACCGCCAGCCGAATTTTCCCTCTACATGGATTTTAGACTCAGTAATATCTTCGAGTCAACAAGCTGATACTATTACTAATTATGATTATTCTCATATTTTCCAAACCCCAGAAGGACAAATCTGTATTCAATTTGAAGACAATAAGTCTTTAACGCCTTATAGGCATTCTTTTACTGGCGGCAGAAGGCTTTCTTTGTCTTTAACCCAATCTTATATCGCTCCAGTAGAACCAGTTTATGGTCCAGCAAGGTTAATTTTTATTATTACGACATTGACAAAAAATGACAATATCTTTCTTAGTCTTCCTCCCCTCAATGGAATGAGCACAACAAGGAACTAATACCACCATTAAAAGGAACAAAAACTAAGGAAGATGTGCCAAAATACAAGTTACATATTAGTCTATGTATTATCTCTAACAAATCTCACAAATCCTTCAAGGTCTGGAGGAATTTCCGTTGGTGGTGATGGAAAAGAAGCTTGTTCATCACCGCTTCCGAGCGAAGCAGCATCCTGCTCAAGTTCCGCTAGCATTTCTTCATAAGCTTCGTCTATCTCCGGTTGTGATTCTGCAAGTCCAAAATTTCTTCTTTCCGAACCGATCCAATCTCTGAAGAGTACTGATTTTTCCAAGCTCTCCCTCATAGATGCTCTATGATCACCGATTTGAAGTCTCGCTTGACTGAAAGCACTCTCCGATGCCACTGTTGAAGCTTGAACACTTAAAATATCTCGAGCCATCTTTGAAAGAAACAGATAGTGTTTTTCTTTGTCCTTCCACCATTCCAAAACATCGAAGGAGCCGCCGCGATTCTCTGATTCAAGTCCCTGTGAGAAATAAACTTGAAGCTCATTTAGTTGTGAACTATCACCAATATTATCACCTTGAGAACCCCTAAACTCCGTCCAAGCACTAAGGGCTTTTAGGCCTGCAGTTCTTTTAGATGATTGCGAACTAGACAAAGTAGGAGTTGGAATATTTGGTCTAGCATGATCTAAGGCAAGTTGATAAGCATTATAAATTGTTTGAGCATTTATTTTAATTGAGGCTTTTGCATCTCCAAGTGTAGCAAATTCCTCAGCTGAAAGTGATAAAGCGTTATAAATTTTTGAATACCAAAAGTGAGGACCTCCTAATTTTATTGTAGGATTTAATACTGCAGCAACACCAAAAATAGGGGGGATAGGAAAAAAATATTTTTTAAACTTAGCTTTCATAGAATTAATAGCTTGTTGATAAATTACCCCACCCTTTGAAAATTGAGTAAATAAATCTGCAAGTGCTGCAATATAAACTAAACAGTCAGAAATAGCAGGATAATATTGCCCAGATAATTCATTTGTAGCAACATGAAATTATTCTAAAAAGTCTACAAACATTTTAACATTAGTCCAATCTTGATTTATAAGGTGCTCATCATCATCATCATCATCATCATCACCTACACGAGCATTATACGTTGCGCTTATTAGGTTTCTATATTTATATGCAACAACTAAACTTTCATATATGTAATTCCATCTAGTCGGACAAGGTTTAGGAACTTTTCTTTCTCTAAGGCCAAATACATCACATTTTTTAAAATAGTCTCTAAGTCTACTTCTACGGTTTGAATAAAAAAGCCAATTAAGAGCCATTTTAACCTTTTTAATTTCTACATTTAAAACTTTCATACCATCACCGACGATTAAATGATAAATATGAAAAATACATCTAACATGAAAAATATTACTAAATGCAGGATTTAGTGTTGTTGTAAGCAAGCTTATAGCATTACTAGAAGCATTATCCATTGAAACCGATATTATTTTATCTCTAATGCAAAAATATCTACAAATATCTGCAACTGTGTTAGCAATAAACTTACCTGTGTGGCGTGAATTAATTATTCTATAAGCAATAATGCGCTTTTGCATTATCCACTCCTCATCTATCTAATGACTTGTAATAGTTAGATAATCATAGTCATTAGCACTTCTACCAATATCAGTAGTAATAACAATGCGACAATCTATATGAATAAATAAATAGCGCAAATATTGTTCATATTCATGTTTATATTTATAAATATCTCTCTTTACGGTTGCGCGAGGCCATCCTTTATAAGTAGGATTATAAACTCTTCTAATATAATGCACAAAATGAGGGTTAGAAGGAAAACTATAGGGTAAGCACATAACAGTAACCATTTTTGCCAATTCTTCACGATCTTTATTTGGATCGTGATACACCGGTAACAGTGTTAATTCCCGGTAGAGCTAGATTTGAACCTGTACTAGGGTGAACCGTAGTATCTACACTTGTCCCCTCTTCCGCAGCTTTCATTTGTAAATATCTACCTTTATCTCTAGGGTGTTTCAATATGTGCCTAGTCAAACTACCCATATCGCTACGATTGCCAGTAAATTTATGAGCCATCAAAGACCCACAAGTTTTACACTTAGCCTTATTTTGTTCTCTTAGTTGGGTAAAAAAGTGCCAAACAAGAAATTTTTTGGGCCGTTTAGAAGGTTTTCTACTAAAAGTAGGGGTTACTACAGGAGGGTCAGGTGAGGCATCAGTTGGGTTATTAACAAGACTAGTAGGTGTATCATCTAAATCCTGCTGCGTTTCATCTAAATCATCATTTTCCTCATCATTTTCAAAGATAGTTTGATTAGGATAAAGAGCATTCATAACTTCTTCATCTAATTGTTGACCTGGTGCAACATCATGGAAAAATTGACTATCGAAAATTTGAAAACAAGGGTTATCACTATCAAGAATAATATGTGGAAGAGGACGGGTAACAAGGGGAGGAGTAGTAGCTTGGAGACTAGATTCACCAATTTTAGATTTCCCTTACCCTTATCACCAAATATTTTTTTCAAAAAAACTCCATATTAATTATAATTATACTAAATAAAACAAACAAAACTATAATATTAAAACTTAAGAGTTGGAACAAGTTTACCAAAATGACGAACAAGTTCTTGAAAATTGAGTATCGTTGAAGACTTGAAGACTTGAATACTTCAATTCACCAACTTCACAATTTTTCACGAAATTGCAATAATAAAGTAAGCAATTATGGAAGAAAATTAGAGAGAGATTGATGAATTTGTGAGTAAAAATGAAAGAATGAGGGGGTATTTATAGTTGAGAATAGGAAAAAAATGTATTTATAAAAAGTTTGGGGGCCAAATGGCTATTTTCTGAAGTTTCAAACGGCTAAAAATTAAAGGCCAACGGCTAGATTTTAAAAATGTGACCGTTGGCCATTTTTAAATTATTTTTTTTTAAAATATAGTCGTTCGGCCCGGCCCAGACCCGCATGCCGGTCCCGGACTCACGGGCTATTTGGTCCGGACCAGCCTGCTATGGGCTTTTGCACCATAAGGGACCGACCCATTTGGCCCGCAGGCCCGAGCCGGTCCGGGCCGGGCCCGGACCACAATACAGCCCTACGCATTAGTCTAAGCTAGATGCACAGGTTGCTGAATATCCAATAATTGTAGCAAAAAAAATTGCATGAATTGATCACTATGCGGGTATGCATAAACTTAGGCTTTCTATAAAAAACTGTTATGAGTTCTTTACTAACAAAATGTCCAATTAGGATTATCGCTGTCAACAAGGTATAATTGAGTCATACTGATAAATCCACCCGATTTCTAAGTTAGAGAACTTATGAACTGGTATAAAAATGAATATTGACGTGTTCAACTAATTAAAAGTTTCTAACAGTTTGGCCTTATTTAGTTTCATTGATATCTTCTTGAAACATATTGCATTCGAGTTAACTTTTGTGTTATCTTTTGGTCACAGTAGATTAACCTCTTGCACTGTGTGTTTCTTTTGTTTGACATTCAGTTGTCTATGAAATTTTTCTGCTTAGGTGCACTAACTACAATAAAACTCATAACATGAATTGCAATCTGGAAAGAAAGGATAATGAAAAGGAAAGAACTTTGATGCGGCTAAGGTGCTTGACATAAGCGGAAAACAAGTGAATAAGTTTCTCGACTTTTAGCTACAAATGAGGTTATATTCTTCTCCAACTGTATCTGAGTTTTAAAGGTGATATGGTAAAACTAATTTTACATGTGATATAATTACCAAAATGCATTGTTGAAGGAGGAAAATTTAGGTAAGACTTACAAGAAAAATTGTTGCTAAATTTGCAATTACTATGTTAAAGTTGATTATTGTCTCTATCGTGATAGCCTTTGTATTGTTTATGCTGTTGGCGCATATATTAAAAGTTACTCAGCAAAATGATCAAGCTGAATATTTTCGCATGCATCTCAAGCAATAGCCTTAAAAATTTTTGGATTCCGACAAGATCATTTTATTCTTGTGGAGTACTCTCCTCTCTGCCTCTCTCTGTATATGAAAACACCGACACTTAACTACCGCTTCACTTCCACCATCTTCCACCACGCACCCCCCTTTTAACCCCCACCCCCTCTCTCTTTCTCTTTTGTGGAACTTTTACTTAGACGATCCGTTTCCTCCTGTCGTTACAGGTACTTTTTAAATTCTTGTTGTTCTGTTACTCTTTTCTGTAAAGAAAACTGGTAAAAATGGTACCGTTTAGTTTTATCATATTGATTCTTGTTTTATAATTTTTTTAATGATTTTCCATTTTTCATCGCTACTCAGTGCAGTTTGCAGTTTAACCACGGTATGGGGGCGGCATGAAGTGAAGACATTCAAATCTAATTAGGACTGAAGTGGGGTTTCAAATTTTCACGTTTTTGTTCTCTTCACTGATTAAGGAAAAAAAAGAGTGATGTCAGTTCGCGATATAAAAAAAGTTTTATTTTTCATTTTAACAAAAACAGTACTTTCTGTTCATGATGTGGAAAAAATATTTTGTTTCTTTCAACAAAATGATGTAGTAAAAATATTTTCTTTTATTTCAACAAAAAGAGTATTTTCTTTTCACGATGTAGAAAAGTATTTTCTTTCATTTCAACAAAATAAATACTTTATTTTCATGTTGTAGAAGTAGTACTTTCTTTTTTAACCCAAAAAATAATATATTTTTTAGTTATGCAGCACAAATTTAAACATTATTTTTGCGTAAAAAATAAATCAACACATTAGTTTCTTTGAGTTTGTATGAATTTTTAAAAGAATAATAAAATATTTAAAGAAAATAAAGTCATGAAAATGTTAAAAAATTTTTCGAGAAAAACATTTTCCATCGTACCAAACACACCTTTAGAACAAATAAGTTGTAAAGAAAATAACTTTGTACTTGTATGTGTGAGAAATTGCAAAAGATTATGTAATACTTAAGTTTTAGTAGTAACACGAGTGAAAGAGAAAAACAAGAACAAGAACAACCCCGATTCCAATCAAGTTGGGGAGGGAATACTAGTGAAATAGGGGGAAAGATTGGTTCGGACTACTAGAAATCAGGAAAATAGAGACCAAAAATTAGCGACCAAAGTTGGTCTGCCACAAAAAGCGACCAACTTTGGTCGCCAATATACACAAAAAAAATGAAAAAATAACTTAAATAAAATAGCGACCATAATAGGTCGCCCAGTGGTCGATATTTTGTTCAACATTTTGACCGGCCTGGTCAAACGAAGCTGGTCAAAGAAAATTCAAAAATGACGACCAACTTTGGTCGCCAAACTGGACCCACGTTCAATATTAGCGACCAAAGCTGGTCGCTTAGGGATGGGATATTTTCTGGGGACATAGCGACCAAAGTTGGTCGCTATTGTTGAATATTAAATTTAATTAGAAATTAAATTTGCGACCAACTTTGGTCGCTAAACTGGACCCACGTTCAATATTAGCGACCAAAGTTGGTTGCTTAAGGATGGGATATTTTCTAGGGACATAGCGACCAAAGTTGGTCGCAATTGTTGAATATTAAATTTAATTAGAAATTAAAATGGCGACCAACTTTGGTCGCAAAATCGATGGAAAATTTTCTGGGGACATAAGCGACCAAAGTTGGTCGTCATTGTTGAATATTAAATTAAATAAGAAACTAAATTGGCTACCAACTTTGGTCGCTTACCGAAAGGAATTTTATTGTGCAATAAGGGACCAAAATTGATCGCTATA